>CM035783.1:40046627-40139127 GCA_020466265.1 Siphamia tubifer
AATAGAATGTTCTAAATGAAGTCATTCCAGTGTGACTCACTGCTGATATAATTAGAGCAGACTTTGGCCTCAGGGGCAGAGCTGGAGGACAGACAAACCAGGCGGTTGCTTAGAGGCCAGTCACAAGAGGGCACCCTAGACCTGGCAAAATGTTCAACAACAACAGTGGACAATTTGCAATAACATGACACTGCAGTAGCACCACCCCACCCCCACCCCCACCCCCCTCTGTACCTGTAGAGCGCAAAAATGTTTAAGGGTGATGTGTCCTGTCTGTTGTTTACTTATTTACTCATATTTTTAGTTTTTACAGTTAGAGTACCTCTAATTTGCAGTGCATTTTTGGAATAAAGAGAAGTCCAAATTTTCTATAGTTTTGTTAATGTCACATTATTTACAGGAGTACTAACAGGAGCAACTGCACTGGCCCCTGGCTTGAGAAGGGGCCCTTCAAAAATAAATAAATAAATAAAAATATTACTACTACTAATAATAATAAGAAAAATAAGAAAAATCTTGAATTCTTTGTTTTGTATGTGTTCTTTGGTAGTATAAAGAGTCCCTTTTTATTGCTTGTAGGGTTAACTGAGGTTATTAATTAATCAAATGAATAATTAATTACCTTAAATAGTTTAATAGTCAAATGCTTGCATTTAAACTGTAAAGATTCCATCTTCACATCTTAAATTTATGGTAAAATAAATTTAAGATGTGGAGATGGAATCTTCACAGTTTAAATGTCTCCTTGGGGCACCACCATTGTTAATTTAAGAAGGCAAAACAATGGAAAAGAACTGAATATTAATACAATTATTAATATGAATATGTGGATCTGCAATCTGAAGTTTAATAGTTGGATATCTTATTACTAGTGACCAGTGACTTTAAATCAGCCTTAACCAGACAAAAACAGCTTGCAACTTCTTGATAATAAATGAAGGGGAATTTATTTACAGGATAAATAAATGGTTCCTGGCACAACAAACCCTGGCCCCCTTGTACACATTTTATTTGTCCTATCTCGTCTCGTCTCATCACCTCACTAGGGTTGCGGGGGTCACTGGGGGCCTAATCCAGCTACAATGGGCGAAGGTGGGGTATGAGACACCAGTTCATCTCAGGGCTGAACACATATAGACAAACAATCACTCTCACAATTCACACCTATGGACAATTTAGATGAACCAATTAACCTATCAGCGCATTTCTTTGGATGGTGGGAGGAAAACCCACACAGACATGGGGAGAACATGCAAACTCCACACAGAAAGGTCTGGTGTGGGATTTGAACTGGGGTCCTTCTCACTGTGAGGCACGAGTGCTAACCAATGCACTACCGTGCCACCCCGATTTGCCCTATCTCTTATTGTGAAAACACATTTTTGGTGACTATGACCTTTGACCTACATTCACCAAAATGTAACAGGATCCATTCTAGACCACCTTGCACCTTTTCTGCAAATTCCATGCAAATTGGTCCAGTAGTTTTAGTGTAAAGCTGCTTACCAACTAACAAATCAACCAACCAAACAGACACAAACTGACACTACTGCTGTATACTTCTGGTTGGATGTAATTCTGGTTTTTATTGCTTAATATTTAACTTTACTGATGAATATTTTCTATTGCCTTATGACTCTTTTATATTAATACAATTTCCTCTTGGGATCAATGAAGTAATTCTGATTCTGGTAACTGTAATTTGTTGCTCTGTATTCGTACTTGGACAATGACAGTAAAGTTGAATCATAATCTCAGATGAGGCAAACATCAAAAGATGCTTTTCTACAAGCATTTCTAAGACTTATGCTTATTTGTGAGAAATGGTGCCCCACTGCATCATCAGCAGGAATCTGAGAGTCACAGGTGTTTCGCCCCTCAACCTGGACACCTCGCCTGAGTGGGGCAGTGGAGTTAGACTTTACCTGCAGAAGGATTCCAACCACAGACCCTCCTCAGCCACAACCAATCTACAACTGGTCTGGGCTGTTGTGAATTTCTTCAACTGCAGGGGCTCCAGCCCAACCTTCTGGAGGAAGAAGCATACCTTACCTGGAGGGAAAGATAAAAAATAAAGATGTAGCTTTATTTAGGTAGATGTGACAAGAGGAAAAAATCTATTTTTATTATTGAGGCTTTATATGAAATGCAATATGTATGTGCTAGTTCTTTTATATTTTGTATTTAATATAAAAATGTATGAATGGGTGGAAATGAAGGGTGACTGGAAGCATCATATTTCAGGGATATAGCTTTAGCCGTTGGAGATGCTAAATGGTCTGCACTTATACAGCACTTTACATTCACCCATTCACACACACACTCTCATACACCAGTAGGTTTCTAAGGTCTAAGGTCAGGGTTCAGTGTCTTGCCCAAGGACTTCGATATGTGGACAGCCAGAGCTGGGACGCAAACCACCAACCTCTCAGTCATTGGGTGACCCACTCATCCACAGATGACTGCATAGGCCTAGTTTATTTATTTTTGGGGTTGTTTTGTTGTTTTTGTTAAATGTTTTCAATATTTTCTATCATTTTTGTTGAATATTAGCAATTATTTGATTCTTTTTTGCAAATGTTGTTGACTATTTTTGCTTGCTTTTGTTCATTCTGTACAATGTAAGTAATTGTATTCATTTTCATATGTTCTTCTTTTTTGTTCATTTCATCGATTGGTTTGGTCATTGGTTTTTGTACTGATGACTGTTTTGGTTGAATATTTTTGTTAATTTTCTTATTGATGGTTTTTACGTGATGATAATAAAATCCTACAACCATGGGAACATTTGTGCATGAACAGCCCAGTCATGAACACACTTACTGATAAAGTTTACAACCTACATCATATGACATGGTTTAACGTTTAAATGAAGTTATTCTGTGTCAGTGATTCAGTTTTTATTGCAGTTAAAGAGTTATGGAAATGAACTTCAGCCTGACAGATTACTGTAAAGGACCGGAGGGGAGAGTTAATACAGTTTGGATTATTTTAAAGATTGAAGCTTCACTTTAATGATTGTATTAGTGTAAGAAAGTCAACATTTTCATGAAAATAATGATAAAAACTGGGAAAGTGTATAAAAATCCAACTCAGTGTCAGTGCAGTGTTAATATTAGACAGAAGGAGGAAACAAACCTCCATTAAAAGGGCGGAGCTTCAGCTGAAACACACCAAAGCTTTGTTACATGTTCTAAATGAAGGTTCTTGTCACATCCATACAGTTCAGGAATGAGACTCTGATCAATGAATTACATTAAACTACATTAAATGTTTAATGAACATTAAACTACATTTATCAGGACTTTATCATCAGGAAACTCAAACACTGGTGAGTACAGCTGATTGGATTTACTACCATAAATTCCATTCTGATACTTGTTAAGCAGACATTTGAGTATGTTACTTAACCTCTTAAACCCTTATATGTTTTAATTGTCTAATGTTTTTATTCTTCTTCTTCTTCTTCTTCTTATTATTATTAATAATCGTTATTATTATCGTTATAGTTTGGAGTATGTTCTTAATAAAACTACTACATTTAGAGACAAAATAATAAATTTTTATTTGCTTTTATTAATCTTGCTCAACATTGGGTGGGTGAGATCATTGTAATCACCTTGTCTGTCTGTCTGTCTGTGTGTGTGTGTCCGTCCACAGAGCCATATCATGCTATAACTCAATGAATACTTGAGATATCGCCATGAAATTACATGGGTATATACATATAGTTAATGCGCATCACATGCAATGATCCATTTGAGTAAAGGTCAAAGGTCAAGGTCGCATTTCACAGAAAGGTCAAAATCACATTACTGACTCTAATTCAAGAGCGAGTTGTCATAGAAACTTGAGATTGGCACAAAATAGGGGCAAGATTAGGCATTATCAGAATACTTGTTGATCTCATTTTGTGCACAAAGGAAGAAGTTACTGAAGCACAAGGTACATTTCCAACCTCCAGCAGATGGCAATAGACTTTTGTAATGGATATGAGTGGTATTTTCCAGACAGTTTTTTATTAGAAATGTAAAATAACCTGTTAACCTGCAAATGGACAGTTTTTTACCCTGACTAAAGCCTTTCTGGAAGCTTTACCCTGTTCCCTAATTCTATCAACTTTTGTACATGTGTTGTCAAGGAGTTGCTGAAGGTGATCAATGGTGTCTATGTTCATGGAATTGGTATTAGCAAGGTGTTATCCTCGGTCAAATGAGGAAAAAAAAACAGGCAAGGATATTTTTTGCACATTTGTCTTTTAGTTTATTACAGTTTACACAGTCATAGTAATAGCTACAATATCTGATGAACCACAGACCAATAAAACTGGTTTAACAAAATATGACCCCTTTAAGTTGTGATGGTATTTGTGGTTTGAGTTTGTTTTATTCTATACTTTTCCTTCATCATCCGTAGTTGAAGCTTCTGCAGAGCTAGAGCTATAGTGTCGCTGGTTCCTAAACCAAGTCATGGGCACCAGTTGTGTTGTGAAACTGTAAAGTCCAGTTGACAGGTTAGACTCTAGAGGACCAGGGTAGGTTCAACAGGTGCAAAGGAAAATGTTCTTAGTTATTATTGCGCAGTGGAAGGAATACTTGACAGACCTCCTCTATTCTACCTTCAGACAGAACTCAGTATCTTTTAACGGCCCTGAGTTTCAGCTCTGACAGGGGCCACGGTGCTCATCTTAGGCTTCAACCTTTGACCTTTACACAGTGAACTTCATCCACACTCCTTCAGTTTGTTGGTTCCGATCTTCAATGTAGAGGCTCAAATATCCAAATCCCTTCCTTTCAATAAGTTCCTCACATATTTGTTTTCCAACTGGTGCCCCTCACCCCCTCACTGTTCCTATAGAACTAGATCAGGGGTGCCAAACTCATTTTAGTTCAGGGGTCAGATTAAACCAAATCTGATCTGAATTGGGCTGGACCACTAAAATAATATTAGAATATATAAATGATGTCAATTCCAAATTTTCCTCTATGTTTTAGGGCAACAAAAGCTCAATTATGTGATGAAAATGTTGACATCTATTAAATGTCCTTTAAAACAATGTGAATAACATGAATAAACCGACACTTCTTCAGAAAACTAAATGCAATTTTAGCAAGATCGTGTCTCAGTTTATCATTTACACATATCAATTATAACTCTGCATGGTCAGACACTGGCCTACATCAGAAATATGCTACAGCCTTATGTCACCAGCAGGTCTCTGAAGTCCTCTGACCAGAGCCTGATGATAGTTCCTCATTCTGGGCTAAAATCCAAAGGAGACTGCCCGTTTGAGGTTGTGGCATCCACACTGTGGAACACTATCCCACAAAATGTAATATCTGTGGACACTGACACATTTAAAAAGCAGTTAAAGACCCATCTGCTTAGACTGACCTTTGTTTGACTTGTTGTTTTTACTGTTGTAGGTCTATGTCTATTTGTTTTTATGCTGCCTTCTGCTTTTACATGTTTTATGCCTTTTTGCTGCTTATGTGTTTTATGGCTTTATTTCTTTTTTGTAAAGGAACTTGTGACTTTTATGCTCTTGAAAGATGCTATATAAATAAAGTTTATTATTATTATTGTTGTTGTTGTTCTTATTTATTAGTGGATCTACAAATACACAAAAGATTTAATAACAGAACATTGTTAAATTCACACTTCAGACCGTTCAAATGTCATATTTGGTCATGTTGTTTGTGTTTTATTGCAAATACGTTAAATTGACATGAAAATGTTAAATTAACAAAGAGCAAAATGTGGGGTTGTGAGTATTTTTAGGTTATTATGATAGTACTTTACTGATCTGACCCATTTTGATCTGTATGTGGAACCTGAAATAAAATGATCAATATATTCACTATTATTTTTGTATTTCACAAATTTATCCCAGGGTTTGGACTGGACCCTTTTGGGGCCAGATTTGGTCCCCGGGCCACATGTTTGACACCCCTGTACTAGACTGTTCCTGGATGCTCCTTTTGTCCTTTTGGACCAAATTGTCATGACAACTAATCATTCACATCAACTATTTTAAATCTCATCATTATTTCTATTACAGAAATCCCAAGTTCCAAAACTCATTTCAGGGAGATGCTTATCGAGTTTTTTTTGTTTGTTTGTTTTTTTAGTCTTGCCGGTCCATTTATTTTGTGACGGTCCATAAAACTCCCTCACAGCAAGGAAGTCTGTGTCCACTCCTGAAGCCTCTCAAGTCGGGTAAGGCTGAGCAGACAGCCGCTGATGCTTGTGGAGAAGGTGCACATCTGTTTATCAGTAATATCAGACTTAAGCAGCTCATCGGGCATAAGTTTGATCAGAGAGTCGGTGGAGAAGTGCCTTTTTCATAAAGTCTGTAATAAAAGCGCACATAAAATTTTGGAGTGGCTGGTGTGACCGCAGTCTTTGAATGCATACACAGGTTCCACCATTAGCCTACAGCCCCCCACCCACCCCACCCCCCGGACTTGTGGTATCTGCTATTATTTCAATTCATCAGTTTCTCCTAAGTTCTAACCTTCTTCTGAATGTGTTGCATGATGTGTTCATAATGTCTATAATGAAAAACAAGTTAAATGTGAGTGTAATGTACATTCTAAATCAGTGTGTTTATATTTTCTCTTGGATTTTAGCAGAAGGCTATGGCTGCTGCCAGCTATGTGCTGTCTGAAGATCAGTTCCTGTGTTCCATCTGTCTGGATGTCTTCTCCTATCCAGTCACCACATCATGTGGACACAACTTCTGCAACTTCTGCATCACTGAACACTGGAGGGTTAACGTCCCATATCAATGTCCCCTGTGTAAGGAAATCTTCAAACAAAGACCTCAGCTGAAGATCAACACTTTGCTCTCAGAGATGGTAGGTCAGTTGAAGATGAAACCTCAATACAAACAAAAACAAAAAAAAAAGAACACAGACCTGAAGGCTGAAATCTGTCAGATGATCCAGGAGAGACGACTGAAGATCCAGGAGATCCAACACTCAGTGGACCTCAGTAAGAAAGCTGCAGACAGAGAGACAGCAGAAGGTGTTGAGGTCTTCACTGGTCTGATGGATCTGGTTCAGAGAAGTCTGGACCAGTTCCTTGAGGAGATCCAACAAAAGCAGAGAACCACAGAGAAACAGGCTGAAGACTTCATTAAAGAGCTGGAAAAGGAAATCAGTGAGCTGAAGAACAGAAGCACTGAGGTGGAGCAGCTCTCAGGTTCTGAAGACCACCTCCACTTTGTCCAAAGATTCACATCTGTAAAGACTGCTCCATCAATGAGGACCTGGACAAAGGTCAGTGTCCGTCCACCATCATATGAGGGGACTGTGGTGAGAGCTGTGACTGAGCTGGAGAACAAAGTCAGAGAAAACATGAAGAAAGTTTTTAAAGCTGATCTCAAAAGAGTCCAGCAGTATGAGGTGGATGTGACTCTGGATCCAAATACTGCTTATCCAAACCTTCACTTGTCCAATGATCAGAAACAGGCACATGACAGTGATGTGAGAAGGAATATTCCAAACAACCCAGAGAGATTTGCAATGTGTCGCAACGTCTTAGGAAAGCAGAGTTTCTTGTCAGGAAGATTTTACTTTGAGGTTCAAGTCAAAAGTAAGACTAAGTGGGATTTAGGAGTGGTCAGAGAGTCCATTAACAGGAAGGAATTGATCCCCTTGTGTCCTCAGAACGGACACTGGGTCATTGGTTTAAGAAATAGAAATGCATACTCTGCTTTTGGTGAACCTCCCATCCTTCTGTCTCTGAAGTCTATTCCTCAGAAGGTGGGGGTGTTTGTGGATTATGAGGAGGGTCTGGTCTCCTTTTATGACGTGGGTTCTTCATTTCCCATCTACTCCTTCATTGGCTGCTGCTTCAATGATAAACTCCGCCCATTCTTCAGTCCATGTGGTAATGACGGAGGTAAAAACTCTGCTCCTCTGATCATCACTCCTGTCAGGCTGTGATTCTGTCAATTGACTTTGTATCTGAATACACCTTGGAAACTGTAAAGTGGATTTCAGTCTTCAGAATAATACATTTAGATATTATATGTTCATCAGCAGAGTCTGATTTATGTTGTATACATAAAGTTTATGAACCATATCAATTCTTTACACAGATTGCTACAGATCACAGACTTATATCCCTGAGCCCTGAGACTGAATTAGGCTGAATAACTGAATTAGGCCACTCCTACATCACAGGTGTGGCCTTCACAGAAAATTCAATGTTTCATGTATTTTTACTTTGCATTAAAGATAAATGTCCAACTGTTTGACATGCAATAGGCCATACCGTTAACTTAAAAAACAATTAGACCCGTTGATTTCTTGTTGTTTCATTAAAATAAAGAAACTAAATACAAAAAACCCCACCTTTGTTTTTTTTTTTCTTTAACTCTAACTGCTTTATGTATAATTTAAAACCACACCTGCGACTGCTAATGAGCAAAATGAAAGAAAACAAATTTACCTATGTGGATAGGTAAATTTGTGAGTCTACTATAACCTTATGCAATAAATTACTTTCTTCAACTTTAACTCAGGACCAAAAATAAGCTTTTATTTGTTATTTGGAAATTTAAAAAATTACATTCTTATTCAACTACCATTTTAAGAAGTCATAAGAAATATCAACATGATAATTTATTTGCTTTGACTGAAACTGAGACAATGATACTATTCATACCAGATTTCATTTATTTATTTATTTAGTGAAAATGATTCCTGAATCCACAAATAAAATGATCAAATTTGAAGGTGTTTGTATTAGTAAATCTATTTCCTGTTTTATTTTGAAGCGCTGACCGGAAGCTGCTTTCAGTGCCATCTTGTTTTGCTGCAACTGTCTTGACGGTGTTGATGATGCTGAGGAGAGCATCCCTCTCTGCGGCTCTCCTCCGCCCCAGGCCCCGTGTTCAGGCTGGTGTAATGAAATCCTTTTATTTCCATCACCGTTACCGTATATTGCCGTGAGTCCACGCTGCTTCCAGTGGTCTCCGGTTCCTCAGAGCCGTTCAGCCATGGTGGATTTGACCGAATGCGGCGCTGTGTCACCCGGACACGGCAGACACGGACCGGGCTCCGGCTGCGGCAACAACGGCAGGAAAACGTCGAAAAAGTCGCGTACGAGACGAGGAAAGCGTGGGAGGAAAAGACGCAATAAAAAGAACAACAGGAACAACAAAACACCGCCGCCGTATTTACCTCCGGAGGTAGCTAACCGAGCTAACGGTCCTTTAGCCTCCAGGGGATTAAGGGGTCCAGCTAGCTAACATCTAACAACAAACAACCACAGTCCCATTAAAAACACACACTAATAAACTATTTACAACACGCTGTGGATGCACTGTAACTATATAACAGCATTACAGTTTATTATACTATCCCTAACCCCGAATATCCACACTGTGGACAGACGTCAGACCAAATCCCATTAATATATTAGTCAATTCAATGTAACATTCCTTATTGATAACATTACAAAGGTCTTTAAAGCGAAGTCAGTATAATATAAACAATATCAACAACCAGGTGATAATTCGGCTTATATTTCAATGAAAGTAGGCTTTATAATTTTTACACCCTTCAATATTTACAGTTCTGTGATATTTTACCTGTGGTTATGATTTAAGTGAAAATAACATGGAATAACAGAAGAAATGAGAGTTTAAATGTTGATTTTTTTTCATTTTAATCAGACCAGCCCTTCTCATCCATAATGGCCTGAGTCAGGAATTACTGTCAAGCTTTAATTTGTTAATTTACCCTTATCATTATCAACTTTAAATTAGGAGAATGATTAACGAACCTTGGTCAGGTAGTCTCATGATAAAAAAAAAGTGTAATGCCCTGTGATTATTAGTTATTATCACAATGAAACGTTGTAAAGTTAAAGCAACAAGACATTTATTTTGTAAATTAAAAAAAGTTTTTGTAACTCAATCTTTGTTGTCAGAACAAATATTTTTGAAAAATCTGATATAGCAAATTATACAACTTATAAATATTTGAGAGTAAAATAAATTATTAAATGATTCAAAAAAATAAATCTAAAGGTATTCTGCTCTGCTCCTTTTTTCTCTGAGATTCATTAAGATCTTATGTGTTTTCACAGGCTGAAGAAGGAAACATTGAGTACAAGGTAACAGACTCATTTGAGGATGTAAAGGCTGAAAGACAATAGAATTTTTTTTTTTTTTTACCATACCTGCTGAATCTGTCTCGCAACATACATGTTGAGATGCCTTCACACTTTTGAAAAGCTTAGAGAAGAGGGCTGGCTGGACATGGTCAAGAAAGGAGCCTGTATGTGAATGAATGTAAACTAATATTTTCATATTTTAATGAAGTAGTAACAGTTTGTATGGTGATTCCTGGGTACACTGAAAAGTTATGTCTGTCTCTCTCTCTCTCTCTGTCTCTCTCTCTCTGTCTCTCTCTCTCTCTCTCTGTCTCTCTCTCTCTCTCTCTCTCTCTCTCTCTCTCTCTCTCTCTCTCTCTCTCTCTCTATATATATATATATATATATATATATATATATATATATATATATATATATATACATATCTCTCTCTCTCTCTCTCTCTATATATATATATATATATATATATATATATATATACATGTGTGTGTGTGTGTGTTTGTGTGTGTGTGTGTGTGTGTGTGTGTAAAAACCTGTCAACCTGGCTTGCAACCCTATTTTAACATTATACATTTCTGGTGACTCTGGTGGCCTCTACTCATGTACGAGGTTCCTATCTCGATCGTGGAGGGCCTAGAGAGAAAGTTGAGCAGCTTCCTCAGGAGGTGGCTGGATCTGCCTAGGAGCCTTAGCAGCATCGCTCTCTATGGACACAACACCAAGCTCCAACTGCCCCTGAGATCACTGGAGGAGGAGTTTAAGGTGACAAGGGCAAAAGAAGTAATAATGTACCAGGACTCCAGCGTCCCCAAGGTGGCCCAGACGGGGTCAGAGTTAAATGGAGTAAATGGAGAGCCGATGAAGCTGTTTCACAGGCAACAACGAATACGACACAGGGCCCTGGTCAGAGCAGTGACCCGCGGTAGAGCTGGCCTGGGAACATTTACAAGAACACAGTATGAGAAGGCCAAGGGGAAGGAGAGACACTGATTGGTGCAGGTGGAGGTGAGGGCAGAGGTGGAGGAGTAGAGTGCCAGCAGAGCTGTTGGACTGAAAAGTCACATGGACAGCTCTGGCGGGCACAGCCAGAGTGAATAAAATTCCTTATCCAGGCAGTGTATGTCATCCTGCCCAGTCCATCAAACCTCTCCATCTGGGGCAAAATAGTGTCTCTCAACTGCCCACAGTGCACAGGCAGAGGCACGTTGGAGCACATCCTTAGTAGTAACAGTTTGGGCCCCTGCCCAGTATCTCTTGGGCAGGGGTGGTACACCTGGAGCCATAAGCAGGTTCTGAAACCCATCGCGGAAGACATCAGCATGGGAATCAGCAGGAGACGGTTCCGCCCCACCACTCAGTTGATCACCTTTCGTGAAGGCTGATATGTGGTCGGGAAAAACTGCAGGAGCCAGGAACCCACCAGGGCTACTGGCAACCACAAAAGACTGGCAGCCATCTGTTGACCTGGAGAGACAACTCAAGTTCCCCCAGTACATTGTCTCAACCACCCTGAGGCCAGACATCCTTCTGGTGTCAGAAGACACAAAGAACATCATCCTGATGGAGCTGACAGTGCCATGGGAAGACCGACTGAATGAGGCCCATGAGAGAAAGAAGGCCAAATACGAAAAGCTACTGGCAGGCTGCTGTAAAAACAGGGCTGGAAGGTACAGTGTATGCCCATCAAGGTTGGCTGCAGGGGGTTTGCAGGCCAATCATAAAAAACCGTGAGTGCGCTAGGCATCACTGGGATGGAGAGGATAAGAGCCATCAAGACCATCATGGAGGAAGCAGAGAAAGCCTCGAGATGGCTGTGGATTAGGAGAAGAGATCCATGGGGAACAGCAAATGCCACCTGAACACAAGCCAATCAACCATCAAGTGATTTAGGGACCTCAGAAAGCAATGAAAACACTGCTCTAGTTCCTTGTCCTCTCTCCCTCTTCTGTACGTTTTTCAACAATGTGAAAGCAGAGTATTCCAGTGTGTTGTAGCCTTCTCACACCCATAAATGTGTATGAAAGTCCCTCTGTAGTATGAACAGACACGTTCAGCAGGCGTGGACAAGAATTCCCATGTGTTTTAGCCTATACCACCTCAGTTCCTCTGTGATTTTTCTCTTATTACGTGTTCGTCTATCCTGATGTTGATGGTCTGTCTATTGGTAGCTGAAGCTTGTGAATCCCACCCAGTATCGTTTCGAGCATCTGGCCACACAGCTGAAGTGGCGTCTGCAGGAGGGTCGCGGTGAGGCCGTCTACCAGATCGGCGTGGAGGATAATGGCCTCTTGGTTGGTTTGACTGATGCTGACATGAGGGCCTCGCTGAAGACCTTGAAGAGGATGGCAGAGAAGTAGGTCATAGGGTGTTTGGTGCCAATTTTAGGATGAAACTTGTCAGAGGTTTCTCATACAATATAAGAAAAACAGACCAGAACAAGTTCCAGACCTGAAAGTGGTTGGAGACACTTGTTACTTTGATGAAAGAGTCACTTTTTCTTCAGTATTCTCTGATTTGATTTAATAACCTTTGAATTTAGTCTGAGCTTTAATTAACATCTACACATGTGTTGTCATTATACAAGCACAATGAAATTTTGTTCAGCAGCTCTTAGCTTAGAAAAAAGAAAAGAAACACATAATACAAAATATATCTGAACAACTAATTTTAAAAATAGAATCAAAATACTTACACTAAAGAATTGCAGAGGATAATATTACAATACAAGGTGATAAGTTCACTGTGAAAAGTTAAAAATGGAGAAAACTCCTTTGAGGAATCTTAAAGGGCAACAATTTTACTCTTATTATCTATTTTTCTTCAGTGCCTCATTTCCCATCCTGTTGTAAATGTCTTCCCTACAAAATAAAGAACAATTACGACTAATATGACAGATGATATGCTAAATTACTGTTTATTTGACATTTTATGAAGTCTCCCATGGCAAAGCAAATTAGTTCAACACCAGAAGGAGCCAGACTAACATTCTGCTGTTTAGGATGATAGACAAGACATTTAAAATACAAATAAATAAATGTAATGCCTCAATAATGAGATGCAATCAAGTCTTTTATAGTCGGGACAATCCTGAGAGGCATAGGAACAAATTAAAATAATTGTCTTATTTTGTGGATGTTAGTTATTTGTTTTTTAAAATGTATTTTATTTCATTGTAGTTGTTGCTTTATATTTAATTACCTCTGCTGAGGAGGTTATGTTTTTGCCAGAGTTTTTTTGTTCATTTGTCTATTTGTCTGTCTGTTAGTTAGTAAGATAACTCCAAAATGTATGGCTGGATTTTGATGATATTGTCAGGGTTGGTTGGTAATGGGGAGATCTAGAAATGATTAGATTTTAGTTTTGTTCCAGGGTGAGTGGGGGGGTTTACCTTGGCGGAGGTCTGTGCTCGGAGTGCTTTTCTAGTTATTTGCTTACTTTTATCTTGTTATGTAGAATTTGGTACATTTTGTATACATTAGTTTTTATTTCATGAATTATTTTTTAATGTTTCTATTACTTTGTAGCTGGTTTTATTGCTTTTTCTTCCATTCCGTTCACTTTGTAGCTTATTTTGTTCATGCTCTTAGCAGACACTGAGGAAATGTCCACATGTGGTCAAGTGGTAGAGAATATGATCAACTAGAAAAGCAGTGGGAGAGTGCAGACCTCCACCAGTATTATATATTGAGTTAGAACCATTTCTGTCCAAATGGGCCCTGTCTCCCAATAGTAAAGAATCCTTAAAAAAACCTGGATCATCCCTAAAATCTAATCATTTTGTCATTCTGGATGTTTTGTCAAAATTTTGTTGAAATCCTTCAATAACTTTTTGAGTTATGTGGCTTAGAGACGGACAAACGGACAGATAAACTAACAAACACAGATGATTACATAACGTCCACTGATGGAGGTGATGATTGGTAATTACAGCTGTCAATCAAATATACAAAGTCAGTCTTAGATTCCATACAAGTTGAAAAGTCAGTTTTCTGTGCAGAAGTGAAACTCTGATTTATATCTGTTCAAATACACCAGAAAACAGGAAATGATATGTCTGAAAAGCACCTTCACCTGAGCCAAAAGGTAAATAAATAATCCTTCTATCTAATTAGTGTTAATTTCCCTCCTATTTACCAACTTCCAAAGCTTCAAACTGCAAGAACTGCAAGGGCAAAATTAGTCAATGAGATAACCTCTAATTTCAGAACTTTCAAATATAAATCATAAAAACATAAATCAGGTGATGGCTTTGGTTGAAATCATTGCTATATGTATATAGTGTGCAATATGTAGACATATCTTTTATCTTTAGGGTTTGTTTTCTTCATATCAAAAAATACATTTCTGTTCGTGTGTTTTAACTGAAAACACTAAAACTCTGAATGGTGGAATCACAAGTCTATCTGTGATGCATTCCGGGACATCCAGTTGTTTTGTGTGTTTTGTTAAGAGTGGGGGCTGACATCACTCTGCTCCGAGAGCGGGAGGTGGACTATGACTTGGATAGAAACACCCGCAAAATTGCAGAAGTCCTGGTCCGTAAAGTTCCAGATGATCAGCAGGTGAGAGTCTGATGTGGCGTCTGCTGTGTTTGTTTGAAACTGACTGTTAAAGGTGGTCTGTGTCTTCGTGTTTGTTCATGGTGACAGTTCCTGGACCTGCGTGTGGCCGTTCTAGGGAATGTGGACTCGGGGAAGTCCACCCTGCTCGGTGTCCTGACACAGGGCGAGCTGGACAATGGCCGAGGCCGAGCCAGACTCAACCTGTTCAGACATCTGCATGAGATCCAGACCGGACGCACCTCCAGCATCAGCTTCGAGATCCTGGGTTTCAACAGCAAAGGCGAGGTGAGGCTCCGAGCTTCACACCAAACACAGACCTCAGAGTTTTCAGGGTCAGCTGTGTCCTGCCTTTTCTTCTCCTTTTTTTTTTTTTTTTTTTTTTTTTTTTTTTGTAATTCAAATTTTTATTCAGACCTGTCAAGGGATAACTCACAGAAACAGCTTTTATATATATATATATATATATATATATATATATATATATATATATATATATATATATATATATATATATCTATATCGTAATTTCCGGACTATAGAGCGCACCTGATTATTAGCCGCACCCACCTCATTCTAAGAGGAAAACCGATTTTGTACATACACAAGCCGCACCTGTATATAAGCCGCATGTGCCCACATTAAAACATGTAACACAAACACAAAATTAACCCAAACCCGACTTCAAGTCCCGCGAATAAAACTAAATGTCCTTCATTAACCCTTGTGCGGTCCTTCGTAAAAGGCACACTGGCTGTGTCCTACAATCGGGTCTTAAAAACCCAGATTCCAAAGTTCAGTTCCATAGACTCATCACCCCACCCCCCAAGGATATATTACTGTTTTCAGTAGTAAGCAATGGCATCCTACAGTACGTATAAAAAGGTACATTTGTGAACCACCGGGTCTCTTTGACCCGAAGGACCGCACAAGGGTTAAAGTCCACAGTCCAAAAATCACAGCCGGCAAAATGAACGGAAAATTATACTTAAGGTTTGATGCAGACCTGCAGAGTCCGGGTCCCATTGAAAGTAATCCAAGGAAAAAAAAGTGTATATTTCCAAAGGTAAGGGAGGGAAAAATATATATCCACTATTGTCCGCCGCGTCCACAAACAGGTGGCTGGTCACTGCCTCGCCTCATCTATCGCGGAGTCAGTGATAACTTTAATCTTTCGCAGAGAGTTCAGGTCAAACTCCTCCGTGCCAACGTGCAAAAATAATCCACAGGGTCTGGTCGAGCCTCTGTCTTCTCTCACACACCGCCGCGGGTTTTTCTTTAAGCAACTTTTTACCCCCTGTACACCTGTCCGTCACCTTTACCGCTCCCACTGAAACCCGTCACCCCGCGTTTGTTCTGCCCCTCCTTTTTCATTCAGTCTTCCTCGATGCATATATTCCACCGGTCTAAATCTTACCTTTTCTACTCGAGCGCCTCTGGCGGCCATTAGGAAAATTACATAAATTGGCCGCATCACTGAAAAAGCCGCAAGGTTGAAAGTTTGGGAAAAAAGTAGCGGCTTATAATCCGGAATTTACGGTATATATATATATATATATATATATATATATATATATATATGTATAATCCAAATGTAAATGAATTAAATTACTAATTATATTTAAAACAAATACTAAAATAGATATTGATGAAAATAAAAATACATTTAGGAAAAAAATTTGTAGTTAGATACAATTACATAAATACATTTATTCATTAAAATAAATACATAACTTTTTAAGGAGCCTAACGATGAACATATGCTTAAATTATTTGGATACTTCAATACCAAAACTCAACTATGCCCTGCTTTTTGATGTAATTATCTTAAAATGGTTCATCTTTGCATAATTACCACATATATTAATGTAAAAGTTATAGAGTAGTCTTGAGAAAATAGACACTGAAACCTGGTACTCACCAAAATCTTCCCAAAACCTCAGACCAGAGTAGAATAGTAGAATAGATTCAGGTTTAGCCTGAGATGTTTGTGTTCAGGGAATCTGTTTACATGATCATAATCATCCCAAAACTATTAATAATCAATAACTGTAATAATCAGATATGATGTGTTTATGTGCATTTCAGACATAGTATAATCAATAAAACCTGGTGTAGATGTTTCTGTCCATAACTGGATTTAATTCAACTTGGTCTTCAATGTCACTTCTGTTTGTATGATTTACTGTAATTGTTTTTCCACTTGTGCAGATGTAAAAGAATGAAACAAATGAGATTAACAATTATACATTCATGAAAACATTAACAGTATTTCGGAGGAATTCAGGTGTTTCAATCTGGTTTCTCATAATCAGAATACTGCAGTTATCTGAGTAAACAGATCAGATTATATTATTTATGTCAGAGGTCTTCAACCCTGGTCCTTGGGACCCACTTGTCCTGCAGGTTTTAGATGCAACCCTGCTTCAACACACCTGATTCAAATGATCAGCTTGTTATCATGTTCTGCTGAATTCTGATAATGACCCACTGCTTTCAATGAGGTGTGTTAGAGGAAGGTTGCATCTAAAACATGCAGGACAGTGGGTCCCAAGGACCAGGGTTGAAGACCCTTGGTTTATATGATCGCTTACTTGAATAATGGACAAATGAGATAATGATCAGAGATTAAGTGTGAATGTAAACAGGTTCATTCTGTTCTGCATCATCTTAAACGGTTCTGTGTCAGAACTGTGAACTGTGAATCCCCAGAGACTGCAGTGAATGTTGGTGTTACTGGTTGAGTTTTATTGCCTTGTTTTCCAGGTCGTCAACTACAGCGAGTCCCGGACAGCTGAGGAGATCTGTGAGAGCTCCTCCAAGATGATCACCTTCATTGACCTCGCCGGACACCACAAGTACCTGAAGACCACCATCTTTGGCCTCACCAGCTACTGCCCTGACTTCGCCATGTTGGTGGTGAGCGCCAACACCGGCATCGGTGAGCCTGTGGGGGTGGTAATGAGGAAACGAGACTGAGATTACAAAGAAATGTGATGAAGAAAGAAATTGGGTAGAATTATGAAACTGAAACAACCAGAGGATCAAGACAGAGTGAGTCAACATGCAAAGATTAATTCTTGTCAGTTCATTAGATTTATATACACAGAATTTATATAAACTCGAAGATTTAAATAATAATAATGGATTACATTTATGTAGCACTTTTCAAGACACCCAAAGCGCTTTACATTATTGATCCATTATTCATTTACTCTTACATTCTCCCTCTGGTGGTGGTAAACTACACTTGTCCCCACAGCTGTCCTGGGGCACACTGACAGAAGTGTGGTTGCCAATTCACGCCAAATAATTTCTCCAAACGTTCATACCAGTGTGAGTGACACTGGAGGTAAGTGGGTGAAGTGCCTTGCCCAAGGACACAACAGCACATGGCTAGAACAGAGTGGGATTCAAACCACCAACCCTTCAGTTATTGGATGGCCCACTCTACCTCCTGAGCCTAAGCCCCAAATGCTGTGCAATTTTTACAAAAAAAGTGGTCAAATAGAATAACAATAAATAAGATGGTGTAATATGGTGTAACTATAATAGATTATAAAACATAAATAAAATGTACATACAATAATGGCAGAAGTGTAAATATAGTAACAGTAATGGAAGACAAGGAGGTCAAGAATAAAAGAGCAGCAGATGTGATAAATGGAATGGTATGGAATGTGCTTCCAGCGCTGATGCGGTCAGTGACTGAGCTAGCTGTTTTTAAATCTCAGTCGAAAACATATTTATTTAGGTGAGCATTTAACATGTAGTCGACCGTCCATGTTTTCTCATGTTGTTGCTGTGATTTTTTAACTTGTTTTATCTTAATTTTATAATTGTTACTTGTTTTTATAACTGTTACTTGGTTTTTTTTTTGGCATCTTGTGCATCTTTTGGTGTTGTAAGGTGCTATCAAATTTGATTGATTGATTGATTGATAAATATCATACACTGTGCGTCTACTGACTTTTGTGTGCACAAAACAGTTGAGTTCAATACTAAATAAATACACAAACAAATAAATGGTAAATAGGTAATACGTCATAAAGTAGAAGTTCAAGAACATAAGTCGTGTTTCCACTATCGGAACTTCCGAGCCATTTCACAGGAACTTTACAGTATGTGCGTGTTTCCAATGACTGAGCCGTTCTGACAGGGCCGCCTTCCAGAACTTTTACAGGAACCAAAGGAGTTCCTGCTCGAGGGTAGGTACTCGAGAGTGGCCTGGTAGAGTCGCTGGGTGGAAGTCACACAGATTGGTTGTCGCAAATGACATCAGCAGATCGTGACAAACAACTCAAGAGTAGTTGCTGGAGGAAGTTTGACCCAATATGATGATGTCATTGCAAGGTTCTTACAGGGCCAAAAGTGTATGGATACACAACGTCAGAGAGGACCGGGCTAACTCATGGCCCAGTCAAATGTATGTCCCCCAAAAAAGTCCCGGAACCAGTGTAGTGGAAACACGTTTATAGTCAGACGATGAGTCCTGAGGTCATTCAAACAGTAATGTTGATTAGAAAGTACAAACCGTAAAATACCAGATTAAACTAACTGTTTTGTCCTCACTTTGGTTTCTGGGTAATGTAGTTCATGTCTTCCTATCATCCATGTAGCTGGGACAACGAGGGAGCACTTGGGCCTGGCCATGGCACTGAAAGTCCCCATCTTCATCGTGGTCAGTAAAGTGGACCTGTGTTCCCGTGGAACCGTGGAGCGAACAGTCCGACAGTTAGAACGGGTCCTGAAGCAGCCGGGCTGCAACAAGGTCCCAATGGTGGTGTCAAGCCCAGATGATGCCGTGACAGCCGCGCAGCAGTTCACCCAGAGTGCATGGTGGGTAAAATACTGAGCATGAGAAGACTAATGCAGCAGTTCACATGTGTTCAACACCTGAAAAAAGTAATTCCATCAGTATTTTATTAATACTGCTGTGTTCTCCATTATTATTGAACGCATTGTGCGTTGGTTCTATTTAAAAAAACCTTCGGGTTGCTTTGTTTCCAGTTTTTGGAGGGTAGAAAAATTACTTGAGGTGGAAGAACAGTCCTCATACATATCCATGTCGTGGCAATGAGGCATCTCTGATTGGCTCAGAATGTGTGTGTGTGTGTGTGTGTGTGTGTGTGTGTGTGTGTGTGTGTGTGTGTGTGAAGGAAACCAGATAGGTTTTGTGCTGTGGGTGGGCTTAACCCCATGTGGGTGAAGCTAATGTCCGCATGACGTATTGTGGACAGGCTTTTTCTGATTCGCTCATTTCTCTGTGTTGTTTTTTTATAAATGGGAAATACAGCCAGTGGAGGTGACACACCACTTTCAAATGCAGCATGTGTTGGTAACTTGGGGTGACCCATCAGATTCCAAAAGGAGTGTGGAAAAGTGGTTTTCAGCAGAATGACACCTTTAACACATAACACCTGATCATAAACAGATGGAGATAAAGTTTTGGAGACACTGACCATGTTTACATAAACAATACTTACCTCAGAAAAACACTGAGAGATACCTGTAAAAGAAATACCTGCGGAAGAAAGAAATACTTACCTGTGAACCTTTGGCAGAGGGGTATGGATTTTTAGTTGGTTCATCTGTATGTCTGTCAGCAATTTTACACAAAAACTGGACAGTTTTCTTTGACATTTTCAGGAAAAGTATGAGGTCGTTCACAATTGATCCCATTAAATTTTGGTAAATGTAGGTCAAAGATCACAGTCACCAAAAATGTGTTTTCACAATGATAAGAGATAGGGCAAATCAGGTATAATGTGTGCAAGGGTGCGGGGTTTGTTGTGCGAGGCATCAATTGTTGGATTTCTTTCGGAGGGTCAGTGTCATTTCTGTTTTCCAAGATTTGTTTTTCCACATGTGCAGATATAAAAGAATGAAATAAATCTGATTAATATGTATATATACATAAAGACATGAGAGTATTAAGGAGAAGCTCAAGTGTGTTAATCTGACTTCTTATAATTACATCACATCTGTTATTTGATAAAACATATCAGGCCACGTTTAGACAATAATGATCTGGAACGAACATGCAAAAGTAGCGTTGTGTTTTCACTTTCAATTCTGTGTTTCGACGTTTTTGGGGGAAAATCTGCATGTAGACAGACACACAGAAGTGTGTGAAGTTTCCTATTTATCGATGTAGTAGGCACACCAGGTGACAAGGCAGCATCACCACCACCAAGACCAGATGTCTCCGTAGAACTTTCTGCTTCTCTTCCTGTTCTCCCCCAGTGCAAAATACAGTCACAAAACAGGAAATAGAATAACAACAAGAGTGATGAACTTTGAATGTAAATTAGAGCGGCTAGGACAACTTGAAGGTTCATCGCAGAAAAATAATCCAAGATGTTGTTGTTTTCCTGTACTGGTATGTGCCAGTGACGTAATTGTTATGCAATGAGAACAAACATAGTTTTGCATTTTCAACCCTTTAAACGGTAACATAAATGTGTTTTTTAATAGCTCCACTCTGGAAGGAGGTTTCCCTTTTTTTTGCATTTTCAAACTCCAAAAATAGAGATGCAGTCTAAACAAAAGGTACATCTGATCAATTATTTTTTTGTTTCCACCCGACAGCGTTGTCATGTAAACTGGGAGTCAGATTATACTCTTTATGTGAATACTAATTATCTGATAACTCCACATATTGGATAATGATCAGAGTATCAGTTTGAATTTAAACCAACTCAGTATCAGATTGAGATGTTTTCTCCATATTTCTTCTTCTTGTTTCTTTATGTCTTGAAATTAAAACAGTTGACTTACGTGTCATTGATCTGTGAACTTCCTGATGTGTTGTTGTTTATGCAGCATCACGCCCATCTTCACCCTGTCCAGTGTTTCTGGGGAGAGTCTGGACCTGCTGAAGGTTTTCCTAAACATCCTTCCTCCTCTGAGCAACAGTAAAGAGCAGGAAGAGCTGATGCAGCAGCTCACTGAGTTCCAGGTAAGACACTCACGTCACAGTTGTATGTGCAGTATTTACCTGATTCAAGAGGTTTTCAGGTGATTCACAGCCTGTTTGGAATCCTGATACATCTTCCGAATTTTAAAAAAAGATGATTTTTGACATAGTTTAAATAATTGGTGTTAGTTTCCATGAATATAAACATGGATGCAAAAAGTTAACATCATAAAGAATAAAAAGCTCTCGTCCAATGTTTTGTTCATGAAGTGGATTTCATATTTTTACATTGACTTAATGTAACTGAATGTGACAGTAGACGTGATGTGTTTACAGGTGGATGAAATCTACTCGGTTCCTGACGTCGGAACGGTGGTCGGAGGAACTCTGTACAGGTTTGTGGCTTTAATGCATTGTAACTTTGGGAAAGAGTCAATGGTATGGTCATCAGGTTTTATTAATATTTTCAGTAATTTCCATCATAGAAAAGTGAGTCAAATATTTTGGTGCCTTTACACACACAATTGATCCTGCATGACACCAAAATAAAAAAAAAAAGATCAATATACAATATGGAAATACCATGTCCTTAGTAATTAATCATAATTACATTTACACATATCTAATGAATATTGGTCTGTTAAATTAAGTTTTTATTCTTTATATGCTTTATCTCATATTAGAGACATTTGCTGAAAATAGGATGAGACATTTATGATCAAAAGACAATATTACAAAATGCCATTTTAGATATGTTTTCTACCTTCAGCTATTATTATTTTATTCAAATATCCCACTACTTTTGTGAAGATCAGACTTTGTTAAACCTATTTCAACATCATAAAATATCAGATTTTGACATTTTCACAAATCTAATTTCAAACTGTCAGCATTTGGGCTGAATTAGTCATTTCTACAGTGAACTAGCGCAAAAACAGGCCATATTTTCATAAAGCTTAGATTGTCCTGAATATTAGGAAATAGAACCCTTGGGTTTTGTGTTGGAAGAAACTTAAAAAGGTGAATTTCAGACAGTGTATAAATCCAGATAATACCCTTGGACTCCAGTATGTGGAAGATGTTTGAAGTGCAATTCCTGTGAAATTAAAAACTGGACGGGTTGTAGAGTCAGTCTCGCCACATTAACTCCCAGCATGCCTCAGTGTCGGACTGTGTGTGTGTTTTAGCGGAGTGTGTCGGGAAGGCGAGCGGCTAGTAGTGGGTCCCACTGACGAGGGCCGGTTTCTGCGTCTGAAGGTGGGCAGCATCCAGAGGAACCGCTCGGCCTGCAGGGTCCTGAGGGCCGGGCAGGCCGCCACGCTGGCTCTCGGAAACTTCGACCGCTCTCTGCTGCGCAAGGTCAGAGGTCACACTGCACAGCTTATACCTACTCCACCTTTATCAGTTCCACTCCAGCAGATTAGGGCTCTTACAGACTTACAGATCCAAACATCCATGAAAAACAAACCATCAACTGATCTAAAATGGTCAATATCTGCTGATTCACTAATTCGATCAATACATGCAAGTAATTGGTGTAAAATATATAATGTTGTCTTTGCATGGTCATCAGAAATGACCCATTAAGATGTTCAGAGGCTCCGTAGTTACCGTGGAAACAACGTCATCTTCTACAACATTGATTCACTTGTAAAACCCATGGAGTTGGATCAATGACAGATGGATGGACACATTTGATTTATATATATTCAATAGTACATTTTCATTTATTTATTCATTCCAATCTCCATGATTGGAAAAAAGCAGGATGAAGAAACCCTATAATAACTGCCTCTTTCTTACAACATCTGCTACATCAGTCACCATTACAGTAAAAAACAAAAACAGTAGGGGTGTGAATCTTTCACTCACAAAATGATCCGATTCAAATCTTGATTCACAGACAATGATCTGGTTCAGGGACAATTCCTAAAAGTTAGTCAATGATTCTATATGATTCGATACGATTCAGTACAATTCGATGCAACTCAAACCCTTTCGATTCAGTTTGATTCAATACAACTTGACAATTTAACTGCAAGGGCTTATTTTACTTTATGTTACTGAGAAGAAAAAGAAAAACACAAATATAATTTAAAATCATTTTGTTTATTTAGTATCCAAGAGAGAATAGAGGAGGAACTACTGAACATAAATTCACACAACATAAATATACCTGTAGATAATTTATATTAATGACAATATACCTGTAGATAACTGATATTAGTGACAATATACCTGTAGATAATTTATATTAATGACAATATACCTGTAGATAACTGATATTAGTAAAATACAAAACTGATCATCTGGTGTGACTAATTTAACAGATTTGCTAAACTCTTCTCATATTTAAAATACAAAACTTACTTTCCCTCAAGAAACACAAAATAAAAGATAAAACTGACATAAAGTTTAATTATTCCTGCAAATGTGAGAATACACTGAGCATAACACTGAGGTTAGACATAAAATACAGTTTTTGACTCTTTTTGAGGAAAATCAAGTGATCAACATGATCACGTCTAAGAACACTAATGTCACTGAAACTATATCCACTGATTTGATAAAAACCTCTATCTGTTCCTACGCTGGTGTCTGCTTTACAGAGGTATTTTTTAAAGAGATGACAGCAGTGGGAGGTGTGATTCTCTCTTCCACCACTGGAGTGGGCTAGGGTTAGGGGTCAGAGGTCAGAGGTCAGGGGTTAGGGTTTGGGAATCATCTATTTTCAGCAAAAGTCAATGAAACAAGCAAACAGGACTTAACAATTAGTGATTAATATCAGGGGGTCCAGTACAGGTGAACTGACAGTCATGTGCCACAGAAGTACTGATGTTACAGAGTCCCACACGGGTCCACTTTACAAACCCATAACCAGACCCACAATTAAACATTCTCCACCCAGCAGCTTACTTTTGAGCTTTGTTTTCAGTTAAAACACACACCATCAGTACGTGTTCACACTTAAGGGACTGATTAAGTTTCATCCTGTGTTTTGGAAATCTGTGAGCAGATATAAAGCTCCTTCAAAATAAAATAATTCGGCTGTGTGAATCAACCAACGATCCACAGTTTTATCCACAAATATGCTTTTATTTTGTCACTTCCGTGTCCGCTACCTGCCCGCATTTCCTTTAACTTTACGTCTGCCTGTACCTCCAAAAATCAGCAGATAAACCCTCCAGTTGGAAGTTTTAATGTGTATAAATATAAAATAAATGGTAAGACGGTGTTACAGTTTGTAATACTGTCTTAACAGTGTTACAAACTGTAATAACTATCTTAACTGTTAAGTTAAGTTTGTAACTTAACAGTGTTTAACTCATTGACTGCCAGCTACTGTATGTTCAGAATACTTTTCGAAAATACACACACACCCATATATATATATATATATATATATATATATATATATATATATATATATATATATATATATATATATATGTGTGTGTGTGTGTGTGTGTGTTTGGAGTTGCACAAAATATACATCGCAATGTATCTGTGCATAATGATCACATTGCAGGTCCCACATTTATTATTATTATTATTACAAATGTATTATTTATTACATTTATTACAAAATGCAGCTTTGAAAAACTTATTACATTTTGGAAGTTTATTACAAAATGCACCGTTATTACAAAATGCGGCTGAACACCGCGTTAGGGACATGAGGAAGTACCGGTAAACTCTGTTGTTTGAACTCAAGTCAAAACAGCTAGAAATTAATTAAGCGGCACGTTTTTTTAAATAGAACCAACACACAATGTATTCAATAACAAGGGAGAATATAGCAATATTAATCAAATAACCATGGAATGACAGCTTTAAAAGCAAAATGTACAAATACAGAGGAGAAAGGAGAAATTGTGTTAAAATAAAAGAGTCGATGGGAGCAAAGGCATTGCATCGACGAAACACTGCAAATACAAGAAAGATTCACAACCAAAAACACAAACACATGAAACAAATGCAACAGAAGTGTCCTGCAAGAGAAAAATGCTGGAATAACGCAAATGAAACAGAAGCAAAAACGTACAAACCCCCAAAACAAATGCAAAATAAAAATGCTACAAATACCAAAACATGCAAACTCCCAAAACAAGTGCAAGAGAGAAACACTGCAAATTCACTCCTCAACAAAACAGAAGTTCACCAAAGTCAGATTATTAGTTAGTTATTAGTTATTGAAACAAGTTATAATCTTGTACTAAGCAGTTCTTTTGTTCTTCTTTTACATGTTAAGCAGCCTATGGTTAAATTGTTAATTAATGTTAAGCTAATAATGCTCAAAGATTACTTCATTACTGAGCCCTTAAAACAATGTGTTGTGTTCTTTATAAGCTGAAGAAAGGGAGATGTAATGTATTGTTCTGCCACTTGGAGGCTCTAGCAGGCTAAGAATGTAATATATATTGGCTTGGCCGGTGCTTATCCGAGTGTTGTACAATGCTGCTCGCCGAAAAATGTCATCAACTGTGCATCCGTTGTATTCACAGACTTTCAGTATATTACAATAAGAGATAGGGCAAATCAGGTAAAATGTGTTCAAAGGGGACGGGGGGGTTTCGTACCTAGCACCACTTGTTGTAATTTTTATTGGTTAATGTTTATTTTTACATTAATATTTTACTTTAAAGTAAACTTTTTTTTTATTACTCTTTTATTTGAATACAATTTTCCCTTGGGATCAATAAGGTAATTCTGATTCTTATAACTGCCTTCCATTGTTCTGTATTTGTACGTAGACAATGATAGTAAAGTTGAATCTAATCTAAACTAATTAGACATGTATAATGAGCCAAATGACACCAACATACAAAACTGTTGTTTTCTGTGTTACAGAATAAGTCATATATATATATATATATATATATATATATATATATATATATATATATATATATATATATATATATATATATATATATATATATATGCACTGATGTAACTGTTTCTCATTATAAATGTGCAGAGTAATATACCATTACATTCACATATGAGAAGATTATTGATTTTAACTTGTAATGTTTTCTTTTTTGTAAAGCACTGTGAATTTCCCTGTGTAATTGTGCTACACAAATAAACCTTGGTTGTTTTCTAGGTTTAAGAAGAGGATGTCAAATATAATTAGAAAATGTAAAGAACGCTAAAGAAAAGGATAAAAGAAAAAGAAAAGTGATTAGGGTGTAGAGAAGGAGAATGTTTAGAACCATGAGATACAGTGAAACAATCATCTTTTTCCTAACATGTAGATGGGTGGGGTCATGTGCTGGTGGGTGTGTCCTTGGCCTGTGGCGTTGGTTGACATGTGACTGCTGTTCTGCAGGGCATGGTGATGGTCAGTCCTAAGATGAACCCAACCATCTGCTGTCAGTTCGAAGCCGCCATTGTCCTGCTCTTCCATGCCAAGACCTTCCGCCGGGGATCACAGGTCACCGTGCACGTGGGCAATGTGCGACAGACGGCAACCGTGGACGATCTTCATGGAAAGGTCTGATCTGGATCTGGTTTTTATTTGTACTGAATTACATTTGATTCCGTTCAGTTGTATTAGTGATGAGTTTCAGTGTGAGGTGGCGGTCAGAACACATGCTACAAACTGCAGTCACATGACACACCACATGGTGCCAATCGTTAATAGTTCAGCATCAGACCCTTTTCCACTAGGGGAACTTTAACTTTACTCTGGATTCTGAAAAACACAAGTGCGTTTCCACCTAAATTACGTGGTAAAATTTTGCCTTGACCCCAAACTTTCCATGAAAAACGTTCCTTTTTTTCTAGATTCCTGGAATTGTTGGGAAGTGGAGCTATGTGCTGAAGCATGCTGATTGGTTGAACACGCTGACAATTCTCCTCTTCTTCTCTAACTTTCTCCCTCCATGTTTAATCCAGGGGTGTCTGAAAACATGATTATTCCATTTCTACAAAATGTATTTGTTTTTTGTTTTTTTATTCAGAACAGCCAGTTTAACACACAAAACATAATTGATACAAAGTATATTGTCCTTTTTCATTTAAAGAAAAAAGGTATCAATTTTGTTGACTTAAAGGTAGATATGCAATCTGCACAATGAGGACCCAAATGCAGGACCAATACAGTTCAGTCCTTATTAAAATATAGAACAAAACAAACAGAGAACGCAATCCAGAAAGGGAAAACTCAATGTAACACGATGACATCACACAGGGAAATTCTTGGGGAATCCTCCAGGAGCCAAAGGGGACTTGGCAGCGGGAAGTCAAGGACAGGCAAGAGGTCGGAACCAGAGACTAGTGATGTTAAAATTATGCTTCATGAAGTATTAGTTGTTTATTTTTAGCCCTCTAGAGGGAGCTCTTCAACCCTTTGTTTGACTGGTGATCTCCATCCAGAGGTTCTAAAAATGAAACTAAAAAGAAACAATGCTTCGTGAAGCCTCACTTTAACATTATTACCAGAGACACCAGTGAAGAACCAGGACAGGCTGAGGCAGAAGACATGGTCAGGGGTCATTCAGATCGTTACCAGGGTCAGTGGCAGAGATGTTCAGAGACAAAGGCAAATCGAAGACCAGGGCTGAGCGGGAAGACGAGTCAAGGTAACAGGCAGGGATCAGGAAAAAGACAGGGAAGCCAACAGGAGTAGAAGCTGGATAGTCTCACAAGAATGCAAAAAGCACACGGAGCAAAACAGTGAATATATATATATATATATATATATATATATATATATATATATATATATATATATATATATATATATATATATATATATACACCTCACAGGTGAGGAGAATGATGAAGATGAGCTGAAACTGGGTAAAAGGACAAGAGGAAGGAAGAAAACAGCAATAGACCTTTCTCACAACTTCCGTATTTTGGACCAGAAATATGCAATCATAGTGTAACCCTACTTCTGCACTGGTAAATTTTACGGACAGTAAAACAAAGGCGCAGAGTGTGGTAACTGTGAGGCGGCACAGTAACATCTCTTTTAAGGTACGTTCACACCAAAAGCAACAAAATCACCTGTGGTCGCTCAGTTTGCCTCGCCTGTGGTAGTTCTACATGAGCGAATCGAAGCAACGAGGGGGCAGGGCTTCGATGTTCAGTCAGATGTGTCTGCCCAGGCGGACACATCTGACAGAATTTATTCTTGCTTTCACAAGACCCACTGTAATAATTTATCTAAACTATATAATTAATGACTAAATGAGTGATTATGATAAATTAACAACCACTCATAAACACAACCATGTGATCGTTATGCATCATAAGATCGTCATATTTCATCATTGTGCATTTACCTATTTGGTATGTTGGAACAAATAAGCAGGTGTTTATTTTGGAGGGAAAGAGGGTTGGGGTTAGTCTTAGGGTTGCCAACCGTTCCAATTTGTCCGGGACATCCCGAATTTGAGGTGTATTTTATTTGCCCCGTGAAGAACAACTCCTGTCCTGCATTTCAATCAGTCTAGACAGCTTTTTTTAAACGTAATGTTTATGAAGCATATCGTCCAATGATGTATTGGTGATTTATGACACATTCTGAACAGTGGTTTTTGATAGGCTACTCTGCACCAAAACTCATATTTGATTAAAATGTTTACAAGTATTTTGTCCAATGATACGAGCGTGGTATTTGATGACACATTCTGATCAGGGAGCTGTGATAGGCTACGCCAACTTACGTGTAGCTGTTGCTATGGGAGACGGTAGTAGTCAAGTTTACTCAGGTCAGTTAAGAAATGGACGAACTGGCACCAGCTAAAAAAAGAGGCTTTGCAGCTACAACAAAGCATGGGAGGTAAAAAGATATTGGGCTAAAGCCACAACCAACCCTAGAGAGCATTTTGTACTTTGCGCCGCCGTGAAATTTCGATTGGCCAGGGAGGCGAGCACGACTTATCTCGCCACGAAGAAGCAGAGTGCCATAAAAAGGCTGTGCTAGCCAAAGGAGCTAGCAAGATTTCAGATTCAGATTCAGGTTTATTTGTCAAATGAGCATATACATACAGGACATACAGCACAGATGAAATTTCATCCTCTCCCTTCCAGTTAATATAGCAAATACTAAAATACAATATAAATAAAAAATAAATAAAATAAAAGAGGCAACAGTCGTGGGCACATGATATTTACAGTGTGTGATCAAAGTGTGGTAGTGCAATAGTGCAATGTAGTGCTATGTGCAATGTTCCACATTCTTCGCCGCAACGACAGGTGAATTAGACAAAATAGCACGGACTGCACCGTGAAATTGAACGCTGCTTTATTTTAGAGTAGTTTTAACTCTTAACTTAAACAAAATAGTGTTTTGCTTATACATAATTAATTTCACAAAATTATCCTGAAATTAGAATGATTGTGGTCTGGATAAGAAAACATCAGGATTTCTGGCATGGGTAGGTTGACAAGACGTCCGTCTTTTCAATGCATTAAAATGCAGGAAATTGCATCTAAAGAACACAAAATATTTCTGGGGGAGGACCCCCAAGACCCCCCGTCCAAAAAATTTCCCTCTTTCCAGCTTCAGGGAGTTGACAACCCTAGTTAGTCTATATATATAGGTGCTGTATGCATGACTTGGTTTACCCTCCTTCACCATGAGTCACACTGTGGGAAGTAGTGATGCGCGGTTAGGGGGTTTTACAGAAAGCCTCCCCGCCCAAACCCAAAACGTGGCTAGGCCCGCCCCGCCCAATCCGCATGATGTCATATATCGATAAACTCAACCCGCCCGCTATCAACCCGTGAGCTTAAATTTGCCTCTAAACTCACATAGTACATTCGCAGCATCTTTACCTTGCGCTTCTAATGTTAAAAGTCATGAAGCATAATTTTTGCCTCCTTTCTAACGTCTCAATATGCACTCCAGAACATAAAATAGACTCCACCCACATCATCACTCTATAAAGCGAACACATACAACGTTTCCGTACAACCTTCGCATCGCCTGTTTTAATCTTCTCCCTGATCAAGTCCGCCATTTTCACTCTTATCTCTGAGTGTTCAGGGAGATTTGGCGGTAATAACAAGTAACAAAAAGTTGGGATAAAAAAGCATTCAAAACAGGAACTGACGGGCTTGCACATGCGCGAGCCGAGCACACACACACACACACATACACACACACCTCAGCGGGTATTGATCGTCCCTGACCCTCCCCACCCGCATCCGCAATATGTATTAATACTGCGACCCAGCCCGCCCGACTCGCGGGTCACCCGCGGATATCCGCTGGCCAGTGGGTAGCCCGCGCAGCACTAGTGGGAAGCCTTATTTTTGTGTTACCTCTGTTTATGTGCTGTATAACTGTAGAGCCCGGAGCCACCTCTCTTCGGGGAATTTTAGTGGCTGGTTCAGGAGCTCTGCTTTGATGAAGCTTGGTTCCAGAGTTACTTCAGACTGGATAAAAGTCAGTCTGGTCACCTCCACAACAAACTGGAGACGACAATTATCACAATCTCCTCTATGATTGACTCTCTTCTCCTCCCGTTTTTCCCCACCTTGAAGATCCAGATCAGCTTGCAATTGGTTGTTGCCACAGTCGGGCCACTCCTCATTTGCATAATGTTGAAATTTCTGAAGTTGTCCTGGTTGCTCAATTTGGCCATTTTGTGTCACTTGCCGTTGCACATAAACAATAAATGGGAGCTGGTCACCCAGATCGCCCTGGTCGCTTTTGGTATGAACGTACCTTTATGAGTGTCAGAGTGTGGAAACTGGACATCGCTGATCAAAGCCACAGAATGGTAACTGCAGTTGTGGCTTTCTGCCATGGTTTCATGGTTTTTAAAGTTATGTTCAACACATATAACTCATTTTCAATTTAAAATGTAGTTAGGACTTTTCCCTTTACACACGAGTAGATCACTGTCAGCAGTAAACAAAAGTAGCATTGCAAGGAAAGATTTTAAATAGCTACAACTGCAGTAAGTGAACAGTAGTTACTGTAACAGCAGCAAGTCACACAAAACTTGTGCACAGTGGTCTACCTTTGCGATGGGTAGCATCTAGTCCTCACAAAAACCTGCCTGTCTACGACATTTGATACTATGACAAGCAAACACGAACATAGAGAAAAATGTTAACTGATGATGATAGCATTCAGCTAATGTTAACATTACGCTAAGAAGATGTTGACTTGAACCATAGACAGAACAAATTGAAAATAGTGAAATAGTACATGTCCTCTATACTATACTACCTCTATACTATACCTCTATACCTATACCTCTATACTATAACCCTATAGCATATACCGTAATTTCCGGACTATAGAGCGCACCTGATTATTAGCCGCACCCACCTCATTCTAAGAGGAAAACCGATTTTGTACATACACAAGCCGCACATGTATATAAGCCGCATGTGCCCACATTAAAACATGTAACACAAACACAAAATTAACCCAAACCCGACTTCAAGTCCCGCGAATGAAACTAAATGTCCTTCATTAACCCTTGTGCGGTCCTTCGTAAAAGGCACACTGGCTGTGTCCTACAATCGGGTCTTAAAAACCCAGATTCCAAAGTTCAGTTCCATAGACTCATCACCCCACCCCCCAAGGATATATTACTGTTTTCAGTAGTAAGCAATGGCATCCTACAGTACGTATAAAAAGGTACATTTGTGAGCCACCGGGTCTCTTTGACCCGAAGGACCGCACAAGGGTTAAAGTCCACAGGGCAAAAATCACAGCCGGCAAAATGAACGGAAAATGATACTTAAGGTTTGATGCAGACCTGCAGAGTCCGGGTCCCGTTGAAAGTAATCCAAGGAAAAAAAAGTGTATATTTCCAAAGGTAAGGGAGGGAAAAATTTCCGCCTGCATCCACAAACAGGTGGCTGGTCGCCGCCTCGCCTCATCTATCGCAGAGAGTTCAGGTCAAACTCCTCCGTGCCAACGTGCAAAAATAATCCACAGGGTCTGGTCGAGCCTCTGTCTTCTCTCACACACCGCCGCGGGTTTTTCTTTAAGCAACTTTTTACCCCTTGTACACCTGTCCGTCAACTTTACCGTTCCCCACTTAAACCCGTCACCACGCGTTTGTTCCGCCCCTCCTTTTTCATTCAGTCTTCCTCTACGCATATATTCCACCGGTCTAAATCTTACCTTTTCTACTCGAGCGCCTCTGGCGGCCGTTAGGAAAATTACATAAATTGGCCGCATCACTGAAAAAGCCGCAAGGTTGAAAGTTTGGGAAAAAAGTAGCGGCTTATAGTCCGGAATTTACGGTACAATATAGGGATGTGACTTTTGGTCCAAAACACTATTTGAAATTTGTTAGAAACTATTAGAATATTATTAAAAAATGTAACATGTTTTCATGACCCCCCATGTGCACGCTGATACGCGTCCACCCCCAAACACACATGTGGTGACAGAAAGGGTAAAATAGGTTACCAAACGTTTAGTGAATAAACAAGAATACACAAAAACATATTGATCTTCCCTGAGCAATTAATCTCATCTCATCTCATCGCATGAAACAAGTAAGAATTTTAATTTTGAAATCGCAATAACCGCAGAACTGAGTGAAACAGCTGATTTCAGCTACAATGTTGAACGGATTTAACAACAATATATGCTAGGTTCTTATTTTAAAACATTTAATATGTCCACATTGTCAGGGTGAAGGTGTGTGTGCGTATTCACAATTAATCCAGCGTTTACCCCTGTCGACCACTGTACAATGCAAATCAATATGGCATTATTTACAAGTGAAATGCAATACAAGTAATTCAGCATTCGAAATTAGGATTCATGCCTGTCATGAATATTCGAAAATCATGTCCCATCCTTAATACAATAAATAGATGTTTTTGGTATGTTGCATATTTGCAACAGAAGGCATTAAGGGGTGAGGATGAATTTTTTTTATGGGGGGAAAATAATTTCCAAGAAATAAAATTTCCTGGTTGGTGTTGTTGTTGTTGTTGCTGTTGGTGGAAAATATTTTCTTTCTGACTTAAGCTGCCATCTGACTTGAATTTAACCCGATGTATGTTGTTCAACCACTGCCTTTAGAGCTGCACAATATATTATTATTTGAGCATTGATGTCGCAATGTATGTGCGTGCACGAGTCACATCGCAGGTCCTGCAATTATTTGTATTTTATTTTTTATGTATTTTTTTATTTATATAATTAATTCATTAAATTAATTCTATTCATTTATATATTTTTATTTATTTATTTGTCTTTTTTGTGTATTTTTTATCATTAATTTAATTTCATTATTTCGACTACAAGAAGGATGATACTGAAACGTATGTTTGTTTGACCATTTGCGTTGGCACCACACAGCTGTTACTTACTCTTGAGTATTTCTTCATATTGCAATTCATAACACATTTTTCTAACCCTCCCACTGCTGCAGGTTGAGCTGCGTACTGGTGAACGTGCCGTCGTCCGTTTCCGCTTCATCAAACACCCCGAGTACCTGCGACTGGGCGCCAAGCTGCTGTTCAGGGAGGGGGTGACCAAAGGCATCGGCCACGTCACCCGCCTACTGCCCCCCTCCCAGAACCAAGACCAGAACCAGGACCAGAACCTGCAGGAGCAGTAGATGGACAGATGTAGAGCCCCAGGAGAACTCTGGACCCCTTTGATCGGGGAGGTTAATCTGCCGCCGCCGTCATCTTCATCTTATGCCGCTCTCCTTTGGTGTTAAAGCGGGTTAATCCGATGTCGTGCCACAGATTGATTTAAAACGCTGATTCTTCGTCTGTCATGAGACGCACACGGATTACGCTGGATTTGAGGAATGCTTCCAAAACGGTGTCTGGTTTGGATGCAGATTTCCGTGAGGAAAACCTGCAGATCCTGACGTGGTTCAGCATCATTAAGAGTTTTCCTTAAATACTTTGGTCCTGCTGATGTTTCTGTTTTAGAAGTAATTTATGTTCTTGAATCAGCGTTGACTGACTGGAACAAGTGGATGAAGGTCTGACACATGAACATGATGACATTACAATCAATACAACATTTATTTAACATCAGAATATCAACACAGAAAGGCCTGTTTTCATGTAACAGCTCATAATGTTGTGAAAACACCACAAGCCGAGTAGTGGAAAAAAATAGATCATTCATCAGAAGAACACTGATTATAGAGATGGTTTGATTTTTGATTAAATTTAACACTAACCATCATAAGAAACAAACACAACAATAAGTACAAATACAGTACCGGACAGAAGGATTCACACTGTTTAAATTTGACAATATCTCAAATATTACCATGAAATATGATACTTGTAGATGTTTATGACACAAACAAATGATGATTTTACAAGTAAATGTCCATAATATGCAATAGTAGCACATTGACCCATGGGGAAGCGCTGGTCATATTAATACTGATATCTACGTACTGAAGCTAGTAACTTTGTTCCTGTTTTTAACTTCCATTTCCCATCATGCAACGTGGTAGTGCACTTCTGGTCAACTGAGCCACGCAAGTATGAGGCTATTGTATTCCAAAATGACTAATATCTCCTAAAATATTGGTTTTAGCAACTTGTCCATATATTTAAAGGACAATTTTGGTGCATTTCAACATTCAGCTGTATTGTTCAATCTACCCTTGACTTGTTAGTAGTGAAGACGTACATTTTTGACAGAGTTCTTGAGCTGAGAAGTAAACAGGTCAACAAACACAGAGAGCATCATTTACTATTGTGTTTAAATGTCTTAACATATACCAAATATCAGCCAGATTACCGAGTAACACGACACAGTAGCGTGTTTGACTCTAAATGATTCGAAAAGTGGATAAATCTGTGTGTTTGTGCAGCAGATACTTACTGGTTTGTTTACTGTCCTGTCTTCCAGAAGTCCAAACAAGTTGCACGTTCTCCCTTAAAGCTGGAGTTTTATTTTCAGTAGTGATTGAAGCCGAGTTCAGAACAGTCACAATGGAGGATTTCTCTGAGATTATTACGACAACGAACCTTTTGACTTTGATGGTACAGCATATTTTGTTGGACTACTAGAGTATACAGATGAGGAATTACTTGACAGATCGACTTGTTTGGACTTCTGGAAGACAGGCTCATTTCCAGTCAGATACACTAGTGTGTCGTGTTGCTAGGTGTCTGCTGATGTTGCAGATTTTTTTGGCTGATATTTGGTGCATGTTAATATGTTTAAACTAGAGCTCTCAAAATTAAAGCATTAGCCTGGATTAATCCACCATCATGATTAATGGGATCAAAAATTTGAATGCATTTAAATGGAACAGTTGTTTACAGTGGAGGGCATGGTGGTGGAGTGGTTAGCACTGGTACTTCACAGTAAGAAGGTCTCTGGTTCAATTCCAACACCAGTGGGTGGGACCTTTCTGATAGGTGTGAATGTGAGAGTGATTGTTTGTCTATATATGTTCAGCCCTGAGATGAACTGACAACTTAGCCAGGACCTTGCCTTCGCTTGTTTTAGCTGGAATAAGCCCCTGTGACCCTAGTGAGGATAAAGCAACTTCTGCAAATGAGATGAGTTGTTTACACTTGTTTTGTTGAAGGTGTTGAATAACTATCCCAATGACATACACATTAACATTTTTGCATATGTTTTTGGATATTTTATCAATTTTTTTGGTTATTTTTTTGTATTTTGGTGGAGTTCTTGAATAGGTTTAGAATTTTTCATTGCTTTTTTTGTGTTAATTAATTTTTTGGAAAATTTTAGTGGATTTTTTTTTCTCTGTATTTTTTTTTTTTTTCTGAGTGTATCTTTGTGTATTTTGGGAGAAATTTAAAAACAAAACAAACAAAAAAAAAACCCTGAAACAGAACAGTTGACTGAATTGAAATTGAATGTTGAAATGCACCAATATTCTCCATGTAAAACATTGCTTGATGAGATGATTAATCAATATTAATCCAAACCAACCCTGTGATTAATCTGATTAAAAATGTTAATCATTTGACAGCCCTAGTTTAAACAAAATAGTCAATTATGCCCTCTGTGTTTGTTGTCCTGCTTCTCTCCGTTCAAGAACTGGAAGAGAAGAGTTGGGTAATTCCAGGTCCATCAAGTTAAAGTACTTCCATGTATTGGTTCAAAACTGTTCATTAAACCAGCCCATTTTGATGAGCACAATGCCTCATCCAGGATAATTAGTGGAATCACCTGTGTTCACTGAACTGGTTTGAACCAATACATGGTTGGACTTTAACTTGATGGGCCTGGAATTACCCATCTCTGCTTGTCAGGATTGGATAAAAAATTGGTGCATCTTCACTACGAACAAGTCAAGAGTAGACTAAGTGATACAGTTGAATGTTAAAATCTGCCCAAATTGTCCTTTACTGTGGAGATGGGACTATTCCTTAACTGTAGGAACTAAATCTACCAGTTAAACAAAAGTCATGTCCTCCACTGTACGAGGAGTTTGCACTTTACTGGAGTATTTACTGCACTGCATTCTCATAAACACACACTGTACTTTTTATTACATTTGATCACTTTTTATTTGATGAAAACCATAAATTTCCAAAAACATTATTTATTTGTCAGAAACTGATGGATGAAGAGCTGAGTTTCAAACCCTTCTCTTCAATAAATACTGATAAACTGAATAAATAAATAAATAAATCTAAATTAAAAATAATAATAATAATAAAGCTTAACTTAATCAGCTGTTGATGGTTTAATCTACAATGATGCCTCATATTCTTATATTTGTATCCTGTATTCTGCCTTTTTATGATGTATTTTATGGAGTCGAAGAGTTTAAATATTTAAACATTAGAATTTTCTCCACCTTTATCCTTCAGTCCTTGCACAAAACATTAATATCGACTCATTTGTGGATAATATGGAATATTTAATGTGGTACAATTTTAAAACTACAACCACCCAGCATTTGGACAGAATTATTATTATTATTATTATTATTATTATTATTATTATTATTATTATTATTATTATTATTATTATTATTATTATTATTATTATTATTATTATTATTATTATTATTATTATTATTATTACTTATAGATCAGTGCAGAGGTGGTAAAAGTACTCCCATTCTGTACTTAAGTAGAAGGACAGCTACTTGTGTGAAAAAAATACAAAAATTAGGAGTAGTGATTCCACTTCTTTATTGAAATAAAAATAAAAAGTACAACTTCTCAATTGTAATAAAGTGCAAAAGTGCAAAAGTAAAAAGTAAAACGAATAATTTTTTGCTATGGATGAAATAATACTTATTTAACCAGGAAAAATCTGAAGTTTTTCAAAATATCCAAAAATAAAGCCTTTAAAAGTGAGTTACTGTGTAGACAAAGGGTTTAATCAGGTTAGTTACTCGGTATGGGTATGGACAGAAAATTATGAAAAAATGGGGGAAAAATGCATAATTATAAGATTAAAAAGTCCATATTGTGAGATAAAAAGTCAAATATGAGATAAGAAATGTATAATTATTAGATAAAGAGTCAAAATAATGAGATAAAAAGTCATAATGATTATATATAAAGTCACAGTTTCTCTCCACTGATTTTCCCTCTGAAGTGACTTATTTTTCATACTGTCACATCTGTTTAGTTTGAGTAATGAGTCTATTTTTCTGAGAATGTAAGGAGTATAAAGCACAGATATTTATTTAGAAGTAAAAGTAATGAAACGTTTCCAGAAAAATAAATAATTAAGTAAAGTACAGATACCTAAAAAAATCGACTTAAGTACAGTAATGAAGTATTTAGTTACCAACACCTCTGGATAATAATAGATACGTGTGTTTTTAATTTGACAGAATTGATGAAGTCAACCTTAAACGTCAGATATAAAAACACTGACACACTTTCTCTATGTTTTGCTGCTGATACTTAGAGGTTCTGAATGCAGTACGTTAACCTGCAGTGCAGTATTTTCAGTGGGAATTTGTACTTTTACTGTTTTAACAGATGTGATGACTTCATGTTAGAGCAAAGAAAAACAAACTTTGTTGTGGTCTTTGATTTTCATCCTGACCTTGGAGGTTATGTTTTAGACGGTGGTTCAGGTTCAGCCTCTTTTTGTTTTCTGATGGACAGATAAATAAATGACTCATGTGGAAGTTTTTACAGGACGCTCCTTTTAAAAGCACAAATTACTTCTCAAAAACAGCAGCATGACCCAGTGGAGCTCCTTCAGTTGGACGAGGTTCCTCATGTTCTCTGTTCTTCTTGCACTTTATTCAGTTTTCATGGACGTCAGACTGATGGTTCAACACTTGGACATAGACATTTTGGTCCAGGTTTCAGTGGGACATGGAGGACGTTACACACCTCCATCCTAACAGACAGTACGTGTGGATGTTATGGTTCTTGTTCCTGCCTTAACCTCTGAACCTGAACATCCAGCCACGGGTGTTGTGGTGGTTTTTGTTTGGGTTTCCTGTGCATGCTCAGACCGCTTCCAGATACAATTTGTGTACCAGTGTGTTGTTTTCTGAGGTTCTGTGCCATCGTAACCATTGAACTTTCTCACCATCAGTCCATCGAGCTTCGCAGATTGCTTACTGTTGACTTTGCACTTTTTTTTTTGCATTCTGCATGTTTGAACGCTCCATCAGCTGATTCTGCAAAAGGGTCAGAGGTCATGGACAGACAGCCGACAGCTGACAGTGGATGTGACACGTTTGTTTCCTCTTGACCGTCCCTCAATCCAATAAATTAACTGAACTAAACATTCGTCTGCCGGTTGGATTTTTATACTGAAGTGGAGAGAATTTATAGCTTTGGAAATAATTATTATTCTGCCTGAAATTCAATAAAACTTACCATCATATTCTGTTTGTTTCATAGTAATGTGTATTTGGGTTTTGTCATTGTTTCTAAACTAAATTAAATAAAGAAACATTTAATGCATTTAATCAGATATTTGTCTAAATTTTACAATAAAATTGTGATGTTGTCACATGTATGACATCCCAACTTTATAATAATTATTTCCAAAGCGGCAGATATTTAATGTTACAGTTCACATTTGGATTCATTTGAACTGGATTATGTCATGAGGGTTTCTCTTGGAAATCTTTTTTTTTTTTGCAAAAACACTTTTTTTTAACCTCTCATCAAATGATACTTTGACTTTTAAAATATATATATATATATATATATATATATATACATTTAAACTTAGAATTGAACACATATGAAACATTTCCATTGACCATATTTGTTATTCTGTCCCATTAGCTTGTTTGCTAACAGTATCTAATGCTAACTAGTAAGCTAACTTTAACAGTCAAATAACTTACATTAAGGTAAACTCTATTATTTCTACTGTAAACATATTTTTGAAAAACCCCTAAGAGGTAATACTTTATTCCTTTGCAGCAATACTTTTTTTTTAACTACTTTAACCATTTTTGAGTGAAGGTAGGGCTCTCAAAACACAATATTAGCTACTGTAAAAAACAAACACCCCCACCCACCCAAAAAACCCCAAAAACTATCAATTAACAAAAGTAAGTTCATGATAATGTCAGTTTTGAACAGAAAAATAATTTCAGCTAAAATTTACTTAAAGGAAAAATAAGTAAAGATACAAAAAAAAAAAACGGTCTTAATGCTAATATTAGCAAATTAGCTAACATGAATAGTTAACATTAGTTCAGCATAATTTAGCTAACATTAGCTAGCTAGGTAGCATCAGCAAGTATCATTAGCTTGGAACCAAACCAGTTTAACAGTTTAGTCTAAAAGAAAGAGTTAAATCTTTGTTAATGCACATTTTTATTTCATTCCCACCATATATTAAGACATACTTTAATAAAAATGTATTGATTTGATGAGAAATCACATCACTATTAAAAAACAAAAAAACACTGCTAACATCAATTTACACATGTTGATGTGGATTATTTATTGGGTTTTGGTACCAAATATCATTCTATAAGAAAACAAAATATTAAACATTTTCTCAACACAGTACATTTTTCCACAAGAACTTTCATCCATTGATATGTCAAAGAATCGATCCAAATTAATGTGGTTTTAAACAAAAATAATGTTCTAAAAATGTACAAAATCTAAATATCTCCACTGTCTGAAATATTCTGTGCTTTTCTTATAGTTTGGATGGAATATCCTTCATGCTTTTACGCCATTGGATGTGAATTATTAAGTGGAAGGAAAAGCTGAACACTGAATCTGCTGATAAATGTAAAAGTCTTTTATTCATTTACAGCAGGAGGCGGGTGGACAGTTTTCTCTTCTGATTCAGTCTCTGTTACATTCTTTGTGCTGAAGCTACAGACTAACAGACACACAGAGGTCCACATGAAGCCCAGAGGATGGGCTGTCTCCTTTTAGAAGCCACACAGTCCAGAGGGGGTCTTTTATTTTGGTGGGTCTTGTCTAAGCCAGACTCCTCTGCCTTTGCCTGATCCGCAGATACAACTGTACAATAAAAACAAAATACAACAAAGTATAAAAAAAACTGGAATTTTCAAATTATGGGATAGTGAGCCTCCCCTAAAATAATGGAAAAGCAGCAAATTTATCACTCCTTAAATATATTTTTAAAACATTTTGAACATGTTTATCTTCATCTCGATATGTGCTTAAATATCTTTTCTAAACACATTTTAACATCTGTGTGTGTCTGTCTGTGTGTGACTATTTTAAAACATCTTGAAATCTTTGTGTTTTTAGCAGTTTGTAAATACATTTCTACATCTGAGTGTGTTTTTTAACATGTCTTTTAGCACACCTTAACATTTTGGGGGTATTTCACCATCTTTTTTAACTACATTTGTGTATGTTTTTAATATTTGCTGCCTGTATTTTAACATCTTTATGTGTTTCTACCTTTTATTTATTTATTTACGTATTACAAATTTGAATGGGGTTTGTTGTGCCTGCACCACTTCTTTTGTTTAATTCTCTCACTAACAGGAACGGTAGGTGGGTAGCTGTCAATCATGCCCTGCTGGTGGCCCACTACATCACTGTGTGACAAATATGACCTAGTAATACCACAATACAACTAACTATTGTAGTTTATTTTATTTATATCCTGTGCTTATTTTTTTTTAAGTATTTCAAGGTTGTAATAAAGACATGAGATCGCTACAGATAAAGACAGAACATTTTAAATTTTCAGATGCTTTGGGGCCCCCTAGGGCTGAGGGCCTGGGTGTTTGCATAGTTAGCCTATAGCTAGAAATGGCCCTGTTTTTAAGACACAAGACAGTTGAAGGTCAGTGAACATCTCACCCCCAGCAGGTTTCGTGGAACATAGCCCTCATAGTCTCCACATCGCACCCACCACCACTCCGTCTCCACGTCGTCATCCCGCCTCAGCACCGTCATGCAGTCGCCTTCGCTGAAGCCCAGCTCGTCCTGGTTCTGTGCTTCGTAGTCCCACAGTGCATACACCACACCACGGTTCATCACACCCATCTTCTCCTGAACGCCTGCAGATCACAGAGATTGGAGTCAGAGGACGACTGAAGGTCATTCCACAGTATTCAATTGATAGAACAGAGACATGTGTTCTCTCATGCAGGGAACAAAATAACATCATTTGGTTCTCACAGCTTGTTCTCAATGCATCACCCAGGAAGAGCTTTTTTACTGTGTGATGTCTAAAGACTATTGTGTGTGGTGACAAAGGATAAGTCCTTTTTGTTATCCCTGTAACCTGATTTTTGTTTGACATGTCCTTGTAATATGCCAAATGACAATAAAGTTCTTCTGATTCTTCTCAGGAAAAGGAAAAGTTCCTGTGTTCTGCACAAATGGCAAATAAACTTCTTGAATCTGGGTAAATTCAAGCAGTTCCTCAACATCAACCTCACAGTCTATGGTCTTGGTAAGAACCGTCCTGAAGTCTCTCTGTAATTACAACAGCTGCGTATTAGTGAACTTTCCTCCCTGGCTCTGCTGTATTTCCACCGGCTACTTAATTAGCCTTTTTCACATGGTGGCCATCTTGGATGCTTAGGTGGGAATACACAGAATGTTATAAACACAAGAAGGCGCATGTCAACATTGTTTAACATTTGTGGACAGACAACTGGAGCAAAAGGTCTACAGTAACTTCATGCAAGGATAGATTCACCAAATAAAAAATAAGGACATGAGAAAAAGCAAATGGCAGTTTGTGCTAACTGATGCTAACTAATGCTGTGTTACGGCTGTGGCTCAGTTGGTAGAGTAGCTCAGTTGGTAGAGTGGGTTGCCCAATGACCGAGAGGTTGGTGGTTCAAGTCCCAGCTATGGCTGTCCACATGTCAAAGTGTCCTTGGGCAAGACACTGAACCCTGACTTAGGCCCCCAGTAGGACTGACCTTAGACCTTAGAAACCTACTGGTGTATGAGTGTGTGTGTGAATGGGTGAATGTCAGGCTAATGTAAAGCGCTTTGAGCACCATGAAGGTGGAAAAGCGCTATATAAGTGCAGTCCATTTACCATTTACCACTCCATGGTATGAGCTGTACTCCATTCTAATTTTAGATTCTTATTCTAGTTATACTGGGAGGCCAAAAATCTAATATGTAGGTCAAATGATAGAGGAACAGTGGAAGCTCAAAGTCGGACAGAGTGCTACATTGTAAAAAAAAAAAAAATTGGAAGGCTTTTACTTCAAAACTATTAGGGATATGAGTCTAAAGCTTGGTATTATTTCACAAGTCTATAAGAGGAACCGAGGTCAGTTTTTTGAGAATGTTCTAAGAGGGTCATCTGGGAGGGACACAGAATGACTATATGGTTCTAACGTGTATTTCATAAGTGTCAGATGTTCTTAGAAGTGTGCAGCAGTGGAGGACACATTCATATACATCATATTATATAAATAAAAACATTTTATGTCAAGAAACGTTTATTTTTCCTATGTATGGAGACTTATGGGGACACCCTGTAGATGTTTTTCTAATTGATTGAATTGGGTTCTGCTCTGAGATGCTTTTAAGGAACATTGTTGATTATACCTTTACTACCTTTTAAAGTAGTGGTTCTGTTGTATAAATATTTCATGTTTTTACCAGAAAAATAACATTTGAACCAAAATGAGCAAATTGCGAACAGAATGATCATAAAAATCGACACAATAATGAAGAGTATCAACAAAAAATAATTAATATAATTAATTTGCCAAATATTTAATTGGATTGTTTTTGGGGTTTTTAAATGTATGTTATTATTGTGGATGTTTGGCTAAATATTCTATTTTCTGTAACTTCTGCTGCTCTCTACAAAAGAGAAATTTTAATGGTTTCCTTTTCCTGGTTAATTGAAGGTTGATAAACAAAACTGGACCATCACCTTCGCACCCTGGTACGAACGTTACAGGATGTGGAGAAGCAGAGTGTGGGACGACCTGCAGTGTGTCATGTTATTTCTCACCGTAGAGGAAACTGGAACACTGTGCGTAACCGTCCTCCATCTCTTCACATTTGTCGGCTGCTGTTTGCATATCGCTGTGGGTGGAGGCGAACACCGCTGCCCCTGACTCCACCAGGAACTTACACACCTGGACGTTGTTACAGGAGGCGGCGCAGTGGAGGGGAGTCCTGAAGACCAGGACCAGGTTGGACCAAATGACACAGATGGTTAAAAAAAGAGGATTATCAGTACGTTCACTATATTCAGTTGATCATGGTTTGAAATTGTGTTGATGAAAATGTAATGTTTTAAATGTGTCCATCTGATCTCTAAGTTTTAATTTTAGATGTTCTTGATACATTCAGAGGCAATGAAAAAGCAACACCTATCTGGATTTAAATATTGTTCTGACTGAAAGTTATTTTTATTTTAATTTCAATATATTGGGTTGATTTTGATGAATTAAATGTTATTTGTCTGAACTTGTACAATAATAAACACATGCGTTAAATATAAGCTGAAAATGAAAAACCACAACAACACTGAATGGAACAAACAGTCAGTATGGGGTACAGTCAGTATGGGGTACAGTCAGTACGGGGTAAAAACTGTCAGTATGGGGTACAGTCAGTACGGGGTAAAAACTGTCAGTATGAGGTACAGTCAGTATGGGGTACAGTCAGTATGGGGCAAAAACAGTCAGTATGAGGTACAGTCAGTACGGGGCAAAAACAGTCAGTATGAGGTACAGTCAGTATGGGGCAAAAACAGTCAGTATGGGGTAAAAAAAAAAACAGTCAGTATGAGGTAAAAACAGTCGGTCTTGGGCAGTTGTCTTGACTCTGCCTGTTGAAAATTCTGGAGTTTCTGCCTGGTTTGAGCTCTGGGTACTGTTGGGTACTGTTGGGTTCTGTTGGGTATTCTTGTTGACAGAGCTCATCACAGTTTGTTCCACATATGTCCCACTGACACTTGACAGTGTTTGTTGTGTGTCTTTTATCACGTCTTTATATAGTGAAAAAAACACAGCTTAAATTCAACACCTGCACTTGCAGAACTGCTGATTCCATATGTTGGGCTCAGTATGTTTTGTTAAGAGAACAATTCAATATATTGATTTACATGATGATAATTCATGTGATACAAGGTGTCCATTGTGTCTCCAACTGTCACTGGAGACTCAAACTGGACAACTCAGATCCTGAGAAAAAAATAAACCAACATTTAAAGTGTTGTGTTTTCATTGCCTCTGAGTACACAATACGATGGTAGTAGAAGAGACATGAATGAAATCATTAGAATATAAATCTGTTGTAGTTTCGTTGAAACTGGTTAAAATCCTCAGAAGGTGCAGAGGTTCTGAACAGAATCACTGAACAGTTCTTTGAAAGTCACAGATAAAACAAATAGCTATAAAGGCTCAAAGAACCTGGTTCCAGCTGGTGTCTTTTCTGTCCATTGTCAACTCAAGGTTTTTCTGACTCACCATCCATCGCTGTCGGCGGCGTTAACGTTGACTCCAAACTGAACCAGAAACTTGACGATTTCGATGTGACCAGCGCAGACCGCGTTGTGCAGCGCTGTGATGCCTTCATCGTTCGGCATGCTCGGGTCTTCCACCTGTGGGACGCACATGTTCCTACATCATTCACAAACAGTCGATTCACACTGACTTGAGATCAGTGACAGTACAACACTGGACGATGGTGGGACTCACATCATAGATGACCCTCTGGACCAGGTCATATTCGCCCTCTAAGGACGAGTCCAGCAGTAGAGCCAGAGGGTTGAACTTCACACGAATGCTGTGGTCGATTGGATCTGAACCAGTTTTACGAAGGATTGACTTCTTACCCTGAAACAGACACAAGCAGAACCTTTACTTCACTGTCGATCTGACCCGTGTCTGGAGGGTTTGGATCGATGCTTGGTCAGTTACAAATGAATCTATTGATCCAGAGTCTAATGCGATCATAATCCACCTGAAAGCTGAAGACTCACCGGTGGCACTGTGACCTGCCCCATCACCTCCGGTGGCTGCAGGTTGATGGTGTCATCCCCTGGCTCTGCCTCCCCACAGCTGGGGTACGGTGGGGGTGGGTAAGGAGGGAAGCTCTCTACAAAGACCTCCTGAGGGGTCGTAGGAGATTGATTGGCCTCCTTGTCCTCCTTCTCCTCCTGGTCTTGTTCCTCTGGAGGAGGCGGAAGAGGGCGGCAGGAGGAGGGGTCAGGGATGGGTACACGAGGGGGCAGGGGGGGTGGGATCAAGCTTTCCTCTGGACTCTCATCAAGAGGCTGGTCCTCAACTCTGGATGTATGGTGATGCTCAGCCCCACCCTTCATTTCCTCACTGTGGGCGTAGGCGCCAGCTGGGCTCACCGTCTCCATGGGGATAGTTTCCATGGCAGCTAGTGTAGTCTTCTGGTAGAGCAGTTTTTGGATGTTGGGGCCCCCGGGGCCCTCAGGCTCAGTGATGGAGTTGCGTTTCTTCAGGGGCCGGGGGGCATGGTGCAGCCGGCGCCGCAGTGACTCGAGGTCGGCGTCACTGGGGTTCCTGTGGGGGTTGGACAGGAAAGGGAGGAGCTTGGTGGGGCTGAGTGGTCGGGGGTTGGAGCGTTCTCCTGTCTCAGTTCCAACACCTTCGCTGTTACTGGGGCAACCACTGTCAACGTCTTTCCCTGAAGACCCAGAAGTGATGGCGCAGGTGTCAGCGCTGGTGGAATGCTGCCCCCCGGTGGTTGGGATGACCGGTTTACGATAAGCTAAAAAAAAAAAAAAATAGAGGATACAAAGTGAGGTAATGACATCAGCTGTGAAGTCTGGTACATCCTGCTAAGTCCACCGTGTCACGAAACGGGTGAGGTGAGTGAGGACTCCAATGCACAGTGCTGAAGGGAAAAATTATTTAATAACAAACTAAGCAACATAAAGACAAGACAGAGACCAAATCAAACCAAAACCTGGGCATAGAATGGCCAGAGTCCGTGGTGATGATGAATGTCCGTGTTATGGTGACTGAGGAGATGGGAAACTGTCCGGGTTATGGAGGTGACAATGTAGAATGGTCCCGCACTGGCAACTGCAAGTCTCACTGCTTTTATAGCCACAGATGAGGAACGGCTTGTAGCTGTGCAGTGCGGGGCCAGGTGAGTGGGGAGAGTACTGGGGGAGAGGTCAACGGAGCAGAGGTCATGACACACCGGCTGCTATTGCCCTGTTCCTGTAAAATATTTCAAACATAAACAAACCATTCGTACAGGTGCTCCAGGGTCTGTATTAAACCTACTTCTCCATTGTGTTATGTTGCTGGGAGGTATGTTGATAATCTTTTGCTCTTTGAAATTGAAATGTACTGTATTTCATAGGTAATGAATTACACTAAATAGCATCAGTTTCAGCCTGAGCAGAGGACAGAATGAGTGAGTTTACAGGAGGAGTTTACAACATAGAGCTGGGATTAAAGCATTAGTGGTGCATGGTACTGGCAGTGCCAAAACATCACAGTTCCTACTGTAACAGAAGACACACCCTGAGCAACAGGGTGCAACTCACTCACTCACTCACTCACTCACTCACTCACTCACTCACTCACTCACTCACTCACTCACTCACTCACTCACTCACTCACTCACTCACTCACTCACTCACTCACTCACTCACTCACTCACTCACTCACTCACTCACTCACTCACTCCGTCCTCTGCTCAGGATGTAAATGTACAGGCTGTAGTAAAAAGAGAGTAATAAATTATCAACTTACCTCCCAGCAACATCACATAATGGAGAAATGGGTTTAAAACAGCAGGTAGAGCCAGGATGAACCAATAAGCACTGTCAAATCCCATGTCTATGAAGTATGTTATACAAATAAGCCTTGTCTTGCCTAGAAACTCTTTTCTCATCTATCAGTATAAGCTCCGCCCATTAAGTCACAAGCAAAGAGGACTGATTTATGAGCAAAATTATCTTTTTTGTATTGCCACTTTTGCTCTCAAATCTCATTTTTAATTGTTAATCCATTATTTTTGATTGATGAATATTTGATGAATATGTTAACTCATTCACTGCCATTGATGTGTTTTGGCTTCAATTCAAATCCAAATGAACAGTCGACACTTTATTTTCATGGGCACCATACTTATGTAGTCTTAAGAGTCTTTTATTATAGTATAATATTATAATATAATATAGAATATATAATATTATATATAATATTATATAATATTGACTATATTCTCAGTCAATATTCTCTTCTCATTCACTGCCAGTGAATGAGTTAATATTCATTTCTCTCCATATATTTATTGTATTTTGCTGCTGTAAATGTGGGATCAATCTGATCTTATCTCATCCCATCTCATATCATCTCATCTACCTCGTGCTGTGTTGGAGCTCCGTGATTGGCAGCGGGGCAGCGTTCCCTGACCCGGCTGGTATCCCTTTCCTGGGGTGTTGTGCTGGGTATACAAGGAGTAAATGGATGACGCTGCCACCGTCTGCGGCTTTGGCAGTACTGGGGGTGGGGCCTCAGACAGGTCAGGGGTGAAGGGGCGCACGGCGGCAGCTGGTGGGCTTTCCTGCTTGGGGGGCAGTGGGAGAGTGTGGCTGGACAAGGGCCCCGGAACTCTGACGTGACCCCCAACTGGTCGTGCCTTACCGGGGAAGGTCCCAGTGCTGTAGGGGGGTTTGGAGAATGTCGGGGGGGTGGACGAGGGGAAGGGTTTGGGTTTACTGGGGAGCGGTGGTGGTGCCACCATCTTGGACACAGATTTACACGAAACCTGAACAGAAAGAAAAACATGGACCATTAACTCACACAAACCTCATACATCATTTCACTAAAATTATTTTAAAGGGGACATACAACTCAGTTCCCTGGTGTCTTAGTAACATGTCTGTCACATGCTTTGGTCAAAATACCACATTGATGCAGATAAAGAAGCCTTTTCAACCTGGAGAAACAGCCCTTTTTAAAACACTTGCTTTTCGTGCCTCATGCTTTAATGCAAATGAGCCACAGCTGACTCCGCCCCTCTGTTCCACATTCTACCAATAGAGAATAATGGCAGATCTCAGAACAGAGGTGTCTGCGACCAGTAGGTGGGGTTAGCTGAGCTGATAAGTTGGGATGGGGTGGGGGTCTTCAAATGAATCTATGCATGTGATGTACAAAGCATAGAAAATCCAAAACGTAGTGTTTTCATCTCCCTCCAACAAGAAATGGATCAGGAGAAAAGGAGAGTGGATGTTTTTTTTCATAATTTAAGGGTCTCCTCACACAGAGACAACACATATTTGTGTAGGAAAAACATTAAAAAGTGAATTTTGCATGATATTTCCCTTTTAATTAAAATTCAATTTTAAAAAAATTGAAAGAAATCAGAACTACATCATTCAGATTACTTGTATTCAAACTGTAATTTTTTTAACCAAATAAACATTTATGTCCTTTAATTTAACATAGTTTAAGGTAATTTAGGTGTGCTAATGTTAGCTTTAACCATCGATCACATGGCTAAGCCTACACATATTTACATCCATAGTTCAATTTCAGTTTTCAACCTCTTTAACCTGGTGAGTGAAGAGTCACATGTAAAGATAATGATGTTAAAAACTAAATGTTTGAAGAACTGAATGTTTGAATTTTTGTATCATTTGATGAATGTACTTTCGTAGTTTGTGTTAACAATAACAAACTGTAATGAATGTGGTTTTTTAAATCATTATGTGGTTCCAGCCTGTTGGTACCTGAGTCTCCCTGAGCAGGTTCTCAGTTAAGTGATTGGTCCGTGAGGGGACAGGGGGAGGAGTATCGGACCCCTTCTGGGCTGAGATGGTCTCACCACCTAAAACAGAGATGGTACAATCACCACCAGCCTTCCAACTCAACCAAACAAACTAAGCCAAAAATCTCCCCAGAATCAGAACCTTCAGTGACCCGTGGATTCCTGGACTGACCTGAAAAGCGGCTGCTGAGGCCGGTCATACGAGGAAGGGTGGACGAATAGCTGTGACCTCCACTGGATCCAGTCAACGAGCTGCTCCAGTCAGACATTTTGGACGAGTTGAACCCTGTGATGAGAAAGAGTTGAACTTTATGGGACTTGTTTAAAAAGAGTCAGATGAACAGTTCTGTTCAGTTTGGACCTATATGGTGGAGGATATTTTTTTCTTTCTTACTGTACTTAACCTTTGTTTAACCTGGGAGTACTCTGAGATCAAGACCTAATTTTTGAGGGAGACCTGGCCAAGATGGCACATTAGTTACATGACATTCAATCATAAGAAATAAAGAAATAATAAAATCAGCTAAATGAAACATGTATCATTTTCAGTTAAATAAACAGTTAGGAAAGTTTGAAAATGCTCCAGTGAGATGCAAGGACCTCTGGAAAGTCTTTGCACAACCATATTACAACCATATACAACCATATTAGTCCTGTGCTCAGGTCTGTGCACTGCTTTCCTGTACCTCAGAGAATAGATTTTAAAACAGAATAGACTTTAAAACATGTCCATGGTCTAGCACCAAAGTCCATCTGTGACATGTTGGGTCCATAAGAACCATCTCAGAGCCTCAGAACCTCAGGGACTGGTCTGTCTGCTGGAGCCCAGAGTCACGTCTAAACATAGTGAAGCTGCATTTCAGTTCCATACGGACATGTGAACAGTCTTCCTGATGATGTCAGACATGATCTGCTCTGACAGTGTTTAAATCCAGGGGGAAAATGGCTCTGGGTTATAGCTGCAGTCTTCTCTTTTACTTAATTAAAATTAGTAATATTTGTGTTTTAACTGGAATTGTGTGATCTTAACTAGAGGCAGACCAATCGATCAGCCAGCCAATTTAATCAGCCAATTTTTTTTAAAAAACTTGGGACTTTTCATATATCTCTGAAGTTGATTGTGTTTTTGTAAAGCCCTGTGAGACGACTTTGTTGTGATTTAGGGCTTTCTAAATAAAATTGAATTGAATTGAATTGAATTAATCAATCAGCATTGGCCCATTTTCTTATTTGGTCATACTGATTTTAAGTCAGGCATATCTGCGGGCAGCTACTTCAGATGTAGCAAGATGCTTCAGAAGTCAGTAGAGATATGTCCTAAAGTCGTATATTTATTTTCATAGGTTGTTGTTCTCATAAGATGATAGGTTGTTGTTTTCATACAGGGGCGCAGATAGGTTTTTGAAACTGGGGGGGACGAAGATGCCAGCTAACACCCCCCGGCCCCACCATTCTGATTGGGGGGGGAGTTATTACTCCTCAAAGACGAAAAATGCATTATCTTACCTAATTGTGATGTCTGATGTTCTCAAGTGCTATATACCACTGACATGACAGGATGATCAATATGGGTGTGTGTGTGTGTGTGTGTGTGTGTGTGTGTGTGTGTGCGTGTGTGTGTGTGTGTGTGCGTGTGTGTGTGTGTGTGTGTGTGTGTGTGCGTGTGTGTGTGTGTGTGTGTGTGTGTGTGTGTGTGTGTGTGTGTGTGTGTGCTCTACATGACTGCTCACTGTTTGTGTATATTTGGACTGTCAAACTTAATTACCCATCATTGGAAGAAATTATTTATTATATAAGTATTAGATAAATTATTATTATTTAATAAAGTTTATTAATGCTGATACTAATTAAAATTACTCACTAAACAAACCATATGCTGTTTGCAAAACTGTTTTATTTTAACACTGACTTTCAGCACACTGATTCTTTCATAAATTTCACAGGAGTGTAAAAAACATATAATGTAATTAAAACTTCTAACACACTAACAACAAACACAAAATAGGACACAGCCTCCATATACAAATTAAATTGTAAATAAGATCTCTCCATGAGAGTTTTCAATAATGGTCTCAAAACTGATTAAGTGAAGGATCCAAAAACCTCTCTCCTCCGATCCTTGCCCTGAATATATGTCTGGAGCATGTACAGGTGGAGGCAGAAGAAGGTGAAAGTTTGGCTCTGGCCAGCTTTGTACGATTCCTACTCTCACGGCGACATTGCTTTGAACAGAAATTGCAAGGTGATTAACTTTTTTCATCACCAGCCAATGTGGCTAGTAGACTTTTTATCTTACTCCCCTATCAGATATTCAACTAGCCACTGTCCCCACTGTAAACATACACTCACATTACATCTTGGTGTTGTTATAAATTTTCTTAAACCATCTCATTTCCTTAGCCTATTTGTGGACTCACCAACTGACCAAAGATAGCACCAAATCCTCATATAAGCCCGTTATGATCAATTCATTTGGGCTTATTAGCATTCCTGTCAAACACACAAGTAGGCTGTAGGCGCACTGGCGCGCGCAATGGCACGCGTGCTCGTACGCGTGCCATTGCGCGCACCAGTGCGCTGCCAGAACGCGTTCTGTAACACGTGATATAATAAACACAACGCGTGGCTATGTGAACACTTTGGCTTTGCCATAGGGGCGCTGCCTGGGCCGAAGCAAGCAAGACAGGAAACAAAAGACAGGGGAAGGATAAAAAAAATAGGACGGTCATATGCTGGCGCCCCATAGAGGATTGCTACAACCGGGTCTGCACTCGCCAACAGCCAAAGTGGCTAGTAAGTTGGTTTTTTACCCGCCAAAATGGATTTTCACCCGCATTTGGCGGGTTGGTGGGTGTTAATTTAGAGCCCTGGTGGTAACGTAAAGTAGCAGTTTACTTACAGCTGTTGCTCTTTGAAAAAAAAACCACATGATCGTTTTCTGCTTTTTAGCTCGCCTCATTATTCCATGCCGTGTTGGGGTCTATGGAGCTAAATCCAGGCCAAATGTTTTGCTAATTTGAAAAAAGAATTGTAATTGAAAAACAAAAATTCGAAACTGAAAGTTCAAGTTTTGATCTTGAACTTTGAAATATACAACAATGTATTCAAACTAAAAATAAGTGTAGGAAAGGTTTTTTCAGGTTAAATATAATTTTGATTCAGTTTTGGAATTTTTTTGAATAAATTATTTATTTTCATTTTTCACTTTCATATATATTTTGATATTTGAGGTCTTAATTTTTTCAGTTGCAGATTTTATGTTTTCAGATTCAGATCTTATTTTTTTACAGTTTCAAATCTTATTTTTTTGGTTTCAGATCTTTTTTTCACTTTCAGATTTTTTTTTCACTTTCAGATCTTTTTTTTTCAGTCGCAGACTTTTGGCCCTGATGTTGCGTGGGGGGCGTGGCATCAACTTAGAGGGGCATGGCATCACGAGTGACAGCATAACAAAGAAGGCCGAGGACCTCCCTCAATCACGTTGCCTTCAGGGAACGTAGGAACTGCGACAAGTTTGACTCTACACTTTCTATACACCACATTCATGTGATTGGCAGTTAAAAAACTGACGCCAGTGACAACGTTGTGTTTAGCAAACTGTTTTAGAACCTGCTTGGCTCTAATAGCAGTATAAGAGCAATAAACTAAGCCAGATTGTGTTTAAGTGTTTATAATACCATGAACGCAGCAGTGTCAGTTTGCGATCATGGCGTCAGCTCCACCGGGACCACCTGTTGGCGCCAGCCAGGTAAGAAATGTTAGATATTTTTGAATAGATACTCTGGGAAATCATCATAAATGTTATAATGATGGGTAGTTTGTGTAACATAGGGACATACATGAAGGGAAAAGTGGGGAATTGGCGTTAGCATTAACTATGCTATGTAAACTAACTCCATGAAAAGGTGACGCTAATAACTGTTAATTTAGAGAGAGGTTCTGTATGAGCACATTTATAAGGCTCTGTGCAGCTGCTGCCACTGTCGAGTTATAGTCGACATTCTGGCAAACACAGATGTAAACAAAAACAATACACATTAAAGGCAAAAACCTTAGCCTTTAGCTAGACACTGTAAGGAGTGTACAATTAGGAACACTATTAGCATAAAGCTAGTTAATGCCAACGTCAATTCCCCACTCTTCCCTTCATGTATGTCCCTATGTTACACAAACTACCCATCATTATAACATTTATGATGATTTCCCAGAGTATCTATTCAAAAATATCTAACATTTCTTACCTGGCTGGCGCCAACAGGTGGTCCCGGTGGAACGGACGCCATGATCGCAAACACTGTGCTGCGTTCATGGTATTATAAACACTTAAAGTGTAGATGTTTAACTTCACAATCTGGCCTAGTTTATTGCTCTTATACTGCTATTAGAGCCAAGCAGGTTCTAAAACAGTTTGCTAAACACAACGTTGTCACTGGCGTCAGTTTTTTTAACTGCCAATCACATGAATGTGGTGTATAGAAAGTGTAGAGTCAAACTTGTCGCAGTTCCTACGTTCCCTGAAGGCAACGTGATTGAGGGAGGTCCTCGGCCTTCTTTGTTATGCTGTCACTCGTGATGCCACGCCCCTCTAAGTTGATGCCACGCCCCCCACGCAATATCAGGGCCAAAAGTCTGCGACTGAAAAAAAAAGATCTGAAAGTGAAAAAAAAATCTGAAAGTGAAAAAAAGATCTGAAACCAAAAAAATAAAATTTGAAACTGTAAAAAAATAAGATCTGAATCTGAAAACATAAAATCTGCAACTGAAAAAATTAAGACCTCAAATATCAAAATATATATGAAAGTGAAAAATGAAAATAAATAATTTATTCAAAAAAATTCCAAAACTGAATCAAAATTATATTTAACCTGAAAAAACCTTTCCTACACTTATTTTTAGTTTGAATACATTGTTGTATATTTCAAAGTTCAAGATCAAAACTTGAACTTTCAGTTTCGAATTTTTGTTTTTCAATTACAATTCTTTTTTCAAATTAGCAAAACATTTGGCCTGGATTTAGCTCCATAGGGGTCCTCCTGAACGTGCACCCTGGCTGTCCAAGTAATGCCTGTCAGACTGTTTGTAACCATGGCAACCAAAGTTAACTACGATGCCGCCGCACAGCGCAATAACCGAGTCACGTTATTATGTATGTTAATTCATATTTTGGTTTCTTCGTGATGCTTGACTAAGTAAGAAGTAAGTAGTAAAAGTAAAAAAAAAAAAGTAAAAAGAAGAAGTAACATGTTTTTTTCTTAAATAAAAGTGGGTGGGATGGATCTAAGGGCATTCAAAACTGGGTGTGTCATGACACACCTGACACCCCCGCTATCTGCGCGCCTGTTTTCATAGGTTGTAATCTGTGATGTGTTGCTTCATTAAATAAAAGGAAAAACGAGCAGCATTTCAACTGCATCAAAGTTGTAGAACTCTCGAAATGAAATGTTTCTATACTTAGTGTTGTGGTCATGAGTGTGTTGGGAATGCGTCGACTATGCTAAATTAACATGTGAACGTTTTATAACATTGACATTCGATGTCCATTAATTTTCGCGATGTATACATCTTTAGTTTGATTGTGAACCAAAGACACATGACACGGAAGCTCTAAAACTCTTTTATATTGTTGAAAAGGTAAACAATTATATATTGAATATTTAAGGCTCAATAGTTAGTATTTATTTATTTGGTATTTATTAATTTTATATTTATTTCATATGTTTTTTAATGTTCAATTTTCAATAAACTGTGTTCAAGTTTATAAGTGTTGTGTGTCCTCTAATTAGTATGATATTTAAGCATGCCAATTAAGGACAATATGATAGCATATCGACCATTGGCTGACTCCGACTTCTAAATATCGGTATCACCATGGGCTTTAGAAAAACCCATATTGGTCGACCTCTAATTTTAACTTATCTCTTTTTATATATTTGTAAAGCATAGTGAATTGTGTTTCACTGTGTTTTTTGCTTCAGCATTCATTATCTGATCATTATCTGAACCCGCTTTATCCTCACTAGGGTCGCGGGGGTCACTGGGGGCCTAATCAGCTTCAGCATCCAGACCCAAATACCACCCACTGGAGAACGGACCATTTTCTGACAAACACTTTAATTGCCCTGTGTATGAATTGTACTATACTTATAAACCTTGCTTGCTTGCAAAGAGTAAAGTAACCAAAGGCATTTTTTAATCCAGATCAAAATAAACAATTGGAACCTGGATGGAAATATACCTAGAAGAAGAAAGCTGAAGAGGTCTGGAGGTCTCCACCATGAGTCTGCATTAAATATGAGGCAAATTCCCTACATAGACCTAGTCACGGCCAACTTAGACTACAATGATGAGAATGGGCGCCAGAGTTGATTATGAATCACAAGCCAGAGTGATACATAGTCATCACATCCCTATAAACACACTGATGCCACTGGTATCAGCTTGACTCAACTCGACATTCTGGAGAGTGTTTCCATTCCAGGATAGTACCGACTTTACAGTAGCTGCTCGTCAAAGCGGGGCAGAGCATACTTCCATATCGTCTGCTCAGGGAATTGTTGATAAACTCACTCATTTTGTGTTGTCTCATCTGAATTTATATGTCAGGCAGCAAAGACTGAATCTCCTGGATCTACCATGGTGTAGTATTATGGGCTGTTGTCATGTGGATTAATGTACCGATATATTTATTGTCAACTTCTGCATATGTATTTTGTAAACCAGGCAGATCACAGAGACAACTGTCTGACCAGTCTGTGTCTACAGGGTTTACACTTAGTATCACTTGGAACCTGAGCAGAGATGATACCAAAACATTTGTACTCGGTACCAGATTCCAGTTCCTTTTTCGCAATGGAAATGCAAAAGAAGGCAGAGCCAAGTCAAGATGAGTTAAGTCGTGCAGGTACCAGTGGAGACACAATTTTAGAAAAGTGCCCTGCACAAGGATCAGTACCTAAAGCAGGTTTGGCTGGTCGGGGTGGTGGTTTCATGGACGACTCTGGCATAGGCAGGGTGGCAGTGCCATCAGGGTATGCCGGTTTCACCAGAACCTCCTGTCGGGCTGGAACTGGAGGCCCCTGAGAGGTTGTGGAGGACGACTGGATGTAGGGCCCCACCGCCGCCACTCTAGAGCCAACACCGGGCTGAGGGCTGACACTGTCTGATGGGACCTGATGGAACAAAGAAGTGGTTCTTTTATATGCTCTCATCAGGACATTCTCTAGTGTGAGATGCTAAAAGTTTTTGACTGACAGGCAGGTTCTCCTTCTGCTGCAGTGCTGCCTTCTTCTTCCACAGCCGCTGGCGGAGCTCAGCCAGACGCCGGTCCATTGCTGCTACCTCCAGGTTCCTTTTGTTCAGACCATCTCTCTGCTGCTGAAGACGAACACTCTGATCCTGGTTCAGTTTGTTCCGCAGCTGTAGGTCAAGGGTTGTACATGGAAAAAAAAGCATAACAAACATAACATAACACCATCCATGGCATCAGCACCTGATTGGTCAGTCAAAAACTGAACAGAACAGAAATACTCAAGGTTCTTCTAAACTCCCACCTTGAGAACAATAATGTAAATGTTGCATCTTTATATTACAGAAACACGTCATGAACTTAAATGACTTCAATTGGTCATTCCTGGTATTTTTAGGTCAGGTGACCTTAACTCTGGTCCATATTCACAAAAAGTCCTCTGATCATCTGTAGAAAATTGAAGACTATAGGAGTAGAGTAGAACATAAATATAGAAATAAAAATGCGGTTACCTGCAGCTCTTTATAGAGACGCTCCAGCTCCACTGTGGATGAGGATGAGGAGGCGCTGTGGATGTGAGGAGGAAGTGGGGTCTCCAGTCTGCTGCTCCTCAGCTCTTCCAGCTGGTCGCTCAGCTCCTCCACCCTGGACACAGCAACCAGCAACTCCCTCTGCTTCTGCTGGAACAGACTGGTCATCTGCTCGATCTCATCCACTGACAACGACACAGAAGACAACACGAGGATCAACAACTGACAAGGATTCAACCATTGACGAGAATCAACATCTGACAAGTTGACAAGGTCCTACAGTTAAAATGAGGCCCTACAGTTGAAACTGAAGATCTAAAACCCTCAAGGATCTACAGCCAATTAAGATCTACAAATGACTGTGGAGTTGACGACGCTCTAGAGTTAAGAAGGATCTACAGTTTATGAGTATCTACAGCTGACAGGGATTTAGTTGACAAAGACCCATAGGTGATGACAATCTACAGGTGATAAGGATCTGCAGTTAATGAGGACCTAGAGTTGAGGAGGTACTACAGTTGACAAGGACCTGCAATTGAAATAACAGTTCACAAGGACCTTTAGTTGAGAACACCCTACAGTTGTCACTCTCCTTCACCCAGTGTCATGTACTTCCTATAGTTGGGGTTCAAACCTGAGGGGAGCAGAACTTCACTGTGTTTGTTGGTTTCTCTTTATTCGGTTTCTGATTCTGTGGCTGAAATTGCTGACAATAAAAATGAGGTGGAAACATGAAACGTGGCCCAATGACTGGAAATGATGAGCAGACGCTTCCTAAGAAACATGAGTCATAATGAATCTAATTATGGTTCAGAAAGGCCATCCACCCACACCTACTGGACCAGGAAATACACCCAGGGGGATTTTTGCTCATTTAAAACCAGAGGAGGGAAGTAACTAAGTAAAAGTACTTAGTTACTGTGCTTGAGTAGATATTTTGGGGGGTATCTGTACTTTTGACCCCCCCCCCCCCCCCCACACACACACACACACACACACATTTGTTCATAAATATCTGTACTATACTCCTTACATTCTCAGAAGAGACTCATTACTATTTAAAATTAAACAGACGTGACAGTATAAGTCAGTAGCCACAAGCCAGTTCCTCATGAGCGAATTACAACAATATCCTTTCTGTTGCTAAATGTTTTTTTACATCCACTGTAAATTGTGTTATTTATAAACTGAGATGTAATATTATTGAAATTGCACTGATTTTTCAGAACAAATGTCATGGTCATGTTTCTTCGTGTTATTCACATTTACACATTCACAATGTAATTTTACTTTTTTCACATTAAAGCAAAGAAAACATTGGATTGTTATTTACAGCTGTTATTTATATTTCAGATCCTACGGGTCTGAATGTGGAACCTAAACTAAAATGAGTTTGACACCCCTGGTTTAGATCATTAGATCATTAGATCTAAACCAGGTCAGGATCAGCTAACTACAATTTTTCCTGACTTTTTTGGATAATCAAAGGAAAATGACCAGTTTTCACATATTTTTTTGAGGTCATGTGACTATGATAAAAACAGAGTTGTAACGAATGCCACCAAACAGACATGAAGTCTCAGTTATTAATTACATAAATACATAAATCTCAGTGAACAAGCAGCTTATTGTAAATGTCATTTCTATAATCATGACCTTTTGGGGGGGGTGAGGGGGGGCATGTATGTTATCCAATTCAATCTGATCTAATAATCTGTAAATCCACTTCTCTTTTCCTACACGGCCATCTGCTGTAAAAAGCAGCTTCATATTCTGTTTATTCTACACATTTACATCAGAAACAGGAAACATGTTCATGACTGTGTTTCCCATCAGTCCAGTGGTTTTCTGGGTGAGTTACTGTCCCTAAATCCTGGACACACATCAGCCAATGACCTGATTTTTGTCCAGCATCACCTGAAAACCATTGACTAGCCTTGGCATCCAACTGGGTCACATTTCTACTTCAGGAAACAGAAAGAAAAAGTAATAGCCATTTAAGAACAATGCCACTTTGACAGGAAATTAATTTAACAGATGATCAATAGTCTAGAGGTATGGAGTGATTTTTGGGCCAAAATTAAACGTATTCACAGGAAAGTAATCCATGCACATTTGGGATATGCATGCACCTTTGGTTGTAGTTGAGCATAAAATAAATATTTTCAAACTCTAAAATGAGTCAATTTGTACTTATAATGTGTGAATGATGTTTGTCAGAATACAAGATAAAAAATTACATTTACTAAATGAAAGTTTATGAGTACACTGTCTTCAGTACAAATACGAATTTGTCAGATGGAGGAAAGTGGTACTAATAGTAAAAGTTACAGTACATTTCGTTTATGATTTATTCAATTAGTTATTACTAAGAAAGAGACAAAATCAAGTCAGTGCAGTAGTAAGATGGTAAAAAACATACGATGTACCTGTAACGACACTGGAACAAGTTAAGTCATTTAATAGAAATGACATGATATCAGAGATGGAAAATTCACTATTGACTCTTCTTACTTAATTACGTACCTGTGTTGATAATTATTACCATGAAATTACATCGAAATGAACATAGAAATGTACACATTAGTGAAAGCTGTTTTCATCACTATTACCTACAAACTGCAGAGGAATTGCACTGGAAAGTTACAAAGGCATTATTACCATTAAATTACATTAAAATGACCACCTTATTAGTATTTCAATAAATATTGAGTTTGGCCTGTGAGTCCATCTCAGTTTTTAGTTTGGGCCCAGGGTGAATTTGAGTTGGACACCCTTGTCTTAGATCATCTGGAAGCTGCAGCTGTTTTTCTATTATTTTATTGTCACTGTTTTCCTTTTCCTTGCAGCCACAGATGTTGGTGACCCCCAGTTTAACTTCTGAGGTTCTGTTGTGATGCTCAGTTCACATGTGGACTGTGATCATAAACTGAACATTAAATGGTTGTGTTCATGGTGTGCTTTCCCCTGCGGCTCTGCTTCTGTTTGTCACTGACCCAGTTTGCTGTTGCTCTGGCGTTTCTGCTCCACTTGGCCCCTGAGGGCCCGGACCCGCCTCAGTTTGGCCTCCTGGTTGTGGGCGTTTTCTCGGAGTTGGCGGAGTCGCTCCTGTTCTGATGCCTCGTGCTGCTGCTGCCGCTGGTCCTGGAGCTTCAGGAAGCGGAGATGCTGCTCCTGAACCAGAACCAGAAGCAGTCAGTATGACAGATGTTTACTTTATGTATCACTGTAGATGATGAAGCCGAATAAAAACAACAGGAAAATCAAACCCATTTCCCATTAACATTCCCAGGAACCTCAAAGTTTGTTTATTTGGATCAGTCAAGCTCATCTCCAGTCATTGATTTGAAGTCCTGGTAAATTTCTTTTGTTTGTATTCTGTAAATATGTAGTTGGAGGTTCAGGCTTTTTATCCAGAGTGTATTCAGATGCAGACAGATTATTACTATGACCTTAAAGGTCTGAGATTTTTTCCTGGTACATTTTTTATTATATTGCTTAAAATGCCCTCCACACCCTGATTAAAACCAATTAATTAAATCTTTTAACAAAAGTATACACACACACACACACATATATATATATATATATATATATATATATATATATATATATATATATATATATATATTTGTTTATTTATTTATTTATATATAGTGCAACTTATGCATCCATGGTGCGCGAAGTTCTTCACAATTCCTCATATTCACCCATTCACACACACACATACATACACTAATAGGCAGCTGTTGCCATACACTGTGCTGCCTGTCCCTACGGGGAGCAACTTAGGGTTCAGTGTCTTGCCCAAGGACATTTTGACTCGTGGGCAGTCGGAGCCCGGATTCAAAACAAACATTTGGTCACTGGTCGACCTGTTCTACCAATTGAGCCACAACAACCCTTTTTGCTCCATTAATGTCACTTCTGCAGGTGTGTGTGGTCTGTACAGGTGTGTGTGGTCTGTACAGGTGTGTGTGGTCTGTACAGGTGTGTGTGGTCTGTACAGGTGTGTGTGGTCTGTACAGGTGTGTGTGGTCTGTACAGGTGTGTGTGGTCTGTACAGGTGTGTGTGGTCTGTACAGGTGTGTGTGGTCTGTACAGGTGTGTGTGGTCTGTACAGATGTGTGTGGTCTGTACAGGTGTGTGTGGTCTGTACAGGTGTGTGTGGTCTGTACAGACGTGTGTGGTCTGTACAGGTGTGTGTGGTCTGTACAGGTGTGTGTGGTCTGTACAGGTGTGTGTGGTCTGTACAGGTGTGTGTGGTCTGTACAGGTGTGTGTGGTCTGTACAGGTGTGTGTGGTCTGTACAGATGTGTGTGGTCTGTACAGGTGTGTGTGGTCTGTACAGGTGTGTGTGGTCTGTACAGACGTGTGTGGTCTGTACAGATGTGTGTGGTCTGTACAGATGTGTGTACCTTGGACGCCAACATCTGCTGATGTACGTTGATCTGCTGCTGCTGTCGAGTCGCCAGATCCTGAAGTTCACTAAGTGTTAAGTCCAGATGAGAAGATACCTGAGGACAGAGGTGGTAAAAGTACTCACAGTCTGTACGTAAGTAGAAGTACAGCTATTTGTGTGAAAAATAATTTGATAAAAGTAGGACTGATTCAACTCCTTTTATTTAAGTAAAAGTACAACTTCTTAATTGTAATACATTAAAAAATAGCATTTTTTTCCAGAAATGAAATAATACCTTTTGAAGTATCCAAAAATAAACCCATTAAAATTAGTTACTGTAGATAATGTGTTTGAGCAGTATCTGATCACTTTTTGGGTCCAGTCAGGAAGTGTAGTAACAAGTGGACCAGTGTAGGTTCTGACTCTGTGCTGCCTCTCTATTCCACCTTAATTAGTTAACAAACCAATCAATCAATAAAAATAAAATAGATGAATAAAAAATGTCTCTGAATAATAAATAAAAATAAAATAGATGAATAAAAAATGTCTCTTAATCATTTTTCTGTAAACAAAATGTGCTCTACAAATACATTTGCCTTTGCCTCCGTAGTGAGATATTTTATATTCTACCACATTCATTTAAGTTGAAAAAGTAACGGCTTCATTCTGAGAATGTAAAGAGTATAAAGTACAGATATTTATGAACAAATTTAGGGGGGGGGGGGGGGGTTACAAAAGTACAGTAAGGTCCAGATCCAGTCCAGTCCAGTCTGTGTCCAGGTTGGGACTCACCCCGTTCTCCAGACCCTTCTCCATAGAAGCCTTCACCTGGTTCCTCTTGTGATCTGCAGCTCTAGATCCACCTGGAAAGCAGCAGAAGACCAGTTCATGCGGACCCTCCCAGAACCAGGGTGCAGAACAGAACCTAAGATGACGCTCATACACAGTCTGCCACGTCTGCAGCAGCACAGCGGGATAATCTGATTATTACTCACATTATAATCACATGCAAAGCAGCCAATGGAAATACTGACTTCAGCTTTTATTCACTGAGTCACAACACAAACAGGAATAATAATAATAATAATAATAATAATAATAATAATAATAATAATAATAATAATAATAATAATAATAATAATAATAATAATAATAATCTGGAACTTTAGAAATAATTACATTGTACACCAAAATGTTAGGAAATATTTTTACAGAAAGGTTTTGGTGTGGTTTTAGTCAATTCTGGAATGTAGAAATTAAATTTGATACGTCTTTTCAAATTAGACATGCTGATTTTTTGTAAAAACCTGTTTAGTTTTTAGTTTTCACAATTCTATAATACAATACATATACACTGAAATACAGTCTAACATACAATAGCAAGTAATAAGTGTAAATCATCAGAAATTAATCCAATATTAAATGATAAATATTTAATTTTGATGGATCTTCTATAGTAATCATACAAGGGGGGGGGGGTCAAGGGCGATTGTCTGTGGTTTGTTTTTTATGTCCGTCTGTCTGTTTGTCAATAACTTTACACAAAAACTACAGGACCAATTTCCATGAAATTTTCAAGAGAGGGGTGAGGGGTCCAGAATAGGTCCATTTAAATTTTGGTGAATATAGGTCAAAGGTCATAGTCACCAAAATGTGTTTTCAGAATGATCACAGATAGGGTAAATCAGGAGTTTCCGTTGTTTTACATATATATTCCTTTTGCTCTCACTGTTGATGTGAATTGACATCAGGACCTTGAAGGACGAATTGGAAGACTCTAGGTCAGCGGTGACCCACCCTGGTCCTGGAGAGCCACTATCCCGCATGTTTTAGATGTTGCCCTCTTCAAACACACCTGATTTAAATGAGCAGCCAGCCTATCATGCAGCTCTGCAGAAGCCTGATAATGACCATCAGGTATGCTGGAAGAGGGAAACATCTAAAACATGCAGGATAGTGGCTAGGATTGGCCACCCCTGCTCTAGTTCAAAGGTCAAGGTCACAAAAAAAGTCAAAATTTAATTTTGGGTATAAGTTTTGACCTATTCATCTAAGACTAAGATCTGAGTGATTAGCATTCGTGCCTCACAGCAAGAAGGTCCCTGGTTCAATTCCAATACCAGACCTTTCTGTGTGGAGTTTTCATCTGAGTACTCCAGCTTCCTCCCACAACCACATGCAGATAGGTTAATTGGTTAATCTAAATTGTGATTTAGATTGTGATAGTTTGTCTATACATGTTCAGCCCTGCGATGAACTCGTTGTCGGTGGAATGTGACCCTAGTGAGGATAAAGTGGGTTCAGAAAATAAGATGAGACTTTCAATGAACACCAAAATGCTATTTTTGTTTTCAAATCTGCATCTTGTGCCTTTAGATTTTGACATATTGTTGACCCAAGAGGTCAGGGGTCACTGGGTCAATACCTAAAAAACTAAAATGGACTATAATGAAAAAAAACTGTATATAGAGACTAAGTTACTGTTATTGACAGATAGGAAACTTGACATAAACTTCAAAGTGGCATGAGGACCTCTACCCTTGAGTGACCTAAAAAGGTCAAAATCAAGGTCACATGATTTTAAATGGTTGTACCTCCAAAAACAGTGGTGATAAGTACTTGGTTACCATTGTTGACAGATAGGAAACTACATGTAGGCTCCAAAATGGCATCATGACCTTTGACTTTAAGCAACCTTGAAAGATCAAACCCAAAGTTGTTATGTATCCAGACTTTTGGTGTCATGTTTGGTATGTTTTCTGCGCGGCTTCCCATTTTTGTCTTTTGTTAGAGTCTTGGGCTTTTATTTTGTTACTTTGATTCATCTTCACTTTGTCTGACTTTACTTCCTGTCAACAGTGTTTTCCTTCCCGCTCCGCTAATCGGTATGATTGAATCCACCTGTTCCTTCCACTATTTAAGTGTTGTGTGACTGTTGGTTAGACGCTAGTTTGTCTGCCATGGTTGCACCAAATGAGCGCTTATTATTCCTGTCTTTATCTTCCTGTGTATATGACCCCCTTTTGGCTTTCTTGAATCTGTCTGTTGTCTGTGGCTACTGTGCTGGATATTTGTTTTGGATATCTGTTTTGCCCCTATCGGACCCGTCGAAGGATTCGGACCCTCATTATGACCTACGCCTGATGCAGGTTTCATTTTGGATTTCAAGGTTTTGAACTTGGCTTGTTTATTGATCTGTGATCTGTCCTGTCCCTCAGTTACTGGTGTGGTCCTGTGCTACTTGGTCATTGAGAGATCAGCAGCTTTTCCACCAACATTAACTGATGTATATAATAAAATGTTTAATTATGACAAGCTTGGTCTGAGTCTTACATCTGGGTCCATCTGGGTTCTAAAAACATGACAATAGTCTCACATTTTTAAAGGGAGATGTTCATTAAGAGCCAAAACATTTACAAGGGGTGGGGTTTGTTGTGCCTGGCACCACTTGTTATTGTTATAAATCTGGAAAAAAAATCTATTTGTTTAGAATTCTAGAATGAAACAATACAAAAGATGTTCATTTGTTTATAAAGAATATAAGATAGATACTAATAGTATAGAGCAAATACATAAAATACACAAACACAAATTCCAAGCTTTCTCCAAATCTACCTGTATAAGGTTAAAAAACCATGAAATTCTGGTTCAGATACATGTGTCACATGACATGGAAAAATATTTGATGTACAGTGTTATCAGACAATGAAGATAAAGGAAAAAGTCATCTTTGGTGTAAATGTGCGAAAAAACGGAGGAAACTCACAGGGAATGATTACTTTATATATTAAGTAAAGAAAACTGAGATATTAAGGACAAAAAATGTATTTCCTGTTTGATTTTAAGATGATCAGAAGCTTAAAAAGCTTTTAAAATCACATCTCTAACAACATTTCCAATGATTCCAACAACAGACAAGTCTCGGGTCTTTCCAGAGGCTGTAACTTCAGATGGTTTAATCATCATTTCCAAAGCTGTAAATCAATAAAAATCCAACCTGTTTCATCAGTGTCAGATGTCAGAAGGTCTGCAGACACAAACACATCACTGCTCCGGCTCTGAACTTTATAAACCACTTCAACTTAGGGCTGTATGATATTAGAAAAAACTGACATTGCTATTTTTTTTAACACTGTGATATATATTACGATATGAAAACTACTCAGGAGTAAATAAGAGCTGTGTGGTGCCGACACAAATGGTCAAACACATTAGTAGTCATTCTCATTCAGTGTCATTCTTCTTGTAGCTGAAATAATTCCACATAACTGATGTTGCTTTTATTTATTTCTTTCCTAATAATTCCACTACCTTGGTACATTTGTTAAAAATAATTACAACACATCAGGCTACACTCTAACAGGCAGTAGCATTCACCCTATTCTACGTATTGCTAATGTATGGCTAAACATTAGCAATACGTAGAATAGGGCTGCACGATATTAGAAAAAAGTGACATGATTTTTTTAAACCTGCGATACATATTGCGATACGAAAAAATACTCAGGAGTAAATAACAGCTGTGTGGTCGACACAGAACGTATGCTTCAGTATCATCTTTCTTGTAGCTGAAATAATTAAATAAAATGAATTTAAAACAAATAAATAAATAAATAAAATTAATACAATACAAAATAAAATAAAAATAAACACATGCATAAATGAATAAATTAAAATAAATGAATAAATACAAATAAATATATAAATATTTTTAAATTAAAGTTAAATTAAATTAATTTCAACATAAAAAATACAATATAAAATGTATACAAATAAATAAAAAATAAAATTAAAATAATTGCAGGACCTGCAATGTGACTATTGCGCACACATCCATTGTGATGTCGATGTTCAAACAATAGACCTATATTGTGCAGTTCTAGTTCAAATGACCCTGTTTTTTGCACTTCCTGTAAGATTGTTCTGTTTTTGAATCTAAACATCTGATGTGTTTCGCAGATGATTTATTTGTGTTTAGGGCAGAAAATAAATCACAATCCTCCTAAAAAAAAAAAAACCCAGATTCAGCAGCTGGCGGCGATAAGCTGATTACAGTTTGTCATAGACTGTAGTTACACTGAAGCTCCTGTTACTGTTAATCTGCACCATGTGTCGCCACGACAACGCAACAACAACTGGATTAAACTGAGGTCACATGATGTGAACATGTTCAGATCAGACTGAGCTTCATCATCTCATGGGTTTTGTCTCCGTTTGTCACTTCTGGAGGTTCTGCTGACGATGACGTTCTATTCTCATTAAAGTTTGTCTTCAGGCTCCAAAATATGACTTCAGCAAAATTAAATGTCACAGTTTCACAGCTGATGTTTAACAGCAACAATTGAAACTATTGTGGAGCTTTAACTTTGAGGAATCATCCTCCTAAATCATCTTCTCCACCTTGAACACAAACTCTCAGGCGTTCTCCTCCTCAGTCTCTTTTCCACAATTATTAAATTCATTTCACAAAAATAAAGGAAAATCTGGGTTTAATCTTCATCTAAAATCTGCTACAACTGACTTTTGTTCCTGTGAAATTTCCCTGATGTCGTTATATTCATCAAGTCCGACTCTGATTGAAGTGATGTATGGGGTGAAACCATTCTTTGAGGAATTTGAATCATTCAAGTAAAAACAAAATGTTGAAAATGTTGACAAAATTATTTTATCTCATTGCAATCATATCACTCTACTACAGGAGTCTCAAACATGCGGCCCTGGGGCCAAATACGGACCACCAATGGTTCCAATGTGACCTATAGGATGAAGAACATAATAAACTATTAAATGACTTCATATTTTCTTCTGTTTTTTTCTTTGCCTATAGGGAGCCTAAGTGACGCGATTCTATTTCCGGGCAATGGGACCTAAGTGCCATAAAAAAATTAACGCGAGTCAATGGAGGGATAAAAGTAATTTTCTGGTCGCGTTTAAAATGTGCTATGGTTTTCACATATGATGTCTGTGAATTTTAAAAATACATTTTCACATTGAGAAAACACTCACTTTGGACAGGCATCCAAAGTTACGTTAGGTTTTATGTGAGAGTAAGTAATGGACTACAACGTTCGTCTCACAAATATTACGTCACCACCAAGCTTCACCATCAAGCTCTTTGAAAATGGCTGTGACTTTGGCGAGCTTCACCTCCTTCTTTCAGGACGAAGGCAAGAGCATCAAACGTGAAGAAAACCACTTTAAATCGGGGCATGTGGAAAGTGGCAGCTACTCCGGGGGAGAGATAGTTGGTCGAGTGAGAGCCAGCATGCGGGACAAGCTCTCGTCAGCCGGGGAAACGGTAGAAGGAACATGTGGAAATGGTGTTGTGATTACACCGGGGCACAAAGCACACAGGCATTTTCAAATGAAAAATAGAAAAGGTGGTATACGGTTTTGAAAGGTTTGCAGGGAAAGATTCTGCTGTGACGTCAGCTATGCGATGTCTGATATGTAGTCCAAACAGAGTCCAAATAATTACATATTTTTACACGCTAATAAATCACAAAACACGTATCAAAGAAACTCCAAACGCACATCATTGGTTATGATTTTAATTGAAGTAAAGCAAATGTGTGATTCAGGACATAAAGTAAAGTGGACCAGAAAATAATTATTTTCTCCTCATCCACTCTCATGTTAAATTTTTCCCGAACTTAGGCCCAGTGGACCGACCGGAAGGGGCGGAGACTTAGGCTCCATATAAATGATGACAACTTCAAATATTTGCCATTGTTTTACTGCAGAAAATAATATTCAATGATGAAAATATTTTCCTTTTACAAACTATCCTGTAACAATAAAACGTGAATAACCTGAACAAATGTGACCTACCTGGAATGTCTAAAGAAAATGAGACACAAATTAAACTATTTTCTGCTTCTGTTACTAAGAGTTCAATGTCTTTGTAGAACTGATCCATAACAAAACACATGGACAAATGATAAAGTGAGGCCGAATATTGTTCATTTAATGTTTTTTTTACACTACAACAATGACAAACATTTGGAGTTATCATTATTTATAGATTGTTATGTTTTAATTTTACTGGTCTGGCCCATTGGATCAAATCAAGCTGAATGTGGCCCCTGATGAAAATGAGTTTGAAACCCCTGGTCTAGTACTTCCTCTATCATTACCTCATATTGTCGTACTATGTGTCTGTACACAACAAAAATGGTTCGCTCAAACATGTCTATGTGTTCAACCGTCAGTGAAAGTAGCAGTAGAAAGTATAAAAAAAACACACGTTGGAAGTTTGGGACCATTTTACACTGGGTAAGGTGGAAACAGATTAAAGTCTGGTAAAATAACATTAGTATTACCAGTGTTCAAAATACCCGTCTACAGTTTGTAATTTACAGAAGTAATTTCAAGATTGCAAAAGAAAAAATTCAATAACTCAGACTTAGGATTCAATGGTTCACGATTTGTCAAACCAGCAACACATTCAAATCTACACATCACATAGGTGATGGTGTTTTCCAGCTAACAATACATGTCCATATAAGGTCATACGGGGTCAAAGGTGAATAATATTTACATAATACCACCCAGCATGTTTCTTACCCCACCCCCCGGCATATTAATTTTGAGTTTGTTTGCTTGTTTGTCAGTAGCTTTACACAAAAACTACTAGACTAAATTTCAATGAGAATTTCAGGAAAGGTGAGGTGGTCTATAATTGATCCCATTAAATGTTGGTGAATGTAGGTCAAAGGTCACAGTCATCAAAAATCTCTTTTCACAATGATAACAGATAGGAAGAATCAGGTCAAATATGTGTGAGGGGGGCGGGGTTTGTTGTGCTGTTTGTCAGCAACTTTACACAAAAACTACTAGACTCAAATTCTATTAAATTTTCAGGAAAACGTACGAAGTGGTCCAGAATAGATCCCATTAATTTTCAGTGAATGAAGGTCAAAGGTCAAGGTCACCACAAATGTGATATAAGGAAAATCAGGTAAAATGGGGCCGTGTTTGTTGGGCCTGGCACCACTTCTTCTTTTTTCTTTTTAATTAAGTTTTAGCACCAGATTTAACATTTAATTCCTTCATTTAAAACATAAAAGTCTCATTAAAACCACAGTTTTTAATGTCAAAGCCATGCATTCTGTGATTTTATTCATTTTTCATGAGTAGTAAACTGGACATATCCATGACTGAAGTAAAAAAAAAAAACAGACAAAAAAACCCCACCACAGATACCAAATATTTGTCATATGGAAAATGTGTATTTTTCACAAACATTATTACTGAGCTTAAGTAATAAAAGTGGCATTTAAAGAGTTAAAATCCTGATTTGAATGTTTGGTTGTTTTGAGCAGGGCTGAAGTTGTTAAAGAGATTTATGAAAAAAAGAAGAAAAACTATTATAATGTTTTATAGTATTAATTTTTAGAAGTGATCATTTTTGTCCTGAATGACTCAAGAGGAATAAATGAACTCATGAGACTTAAAATGTAAAAAATAAAAAATAAAACAACAGAACCAGTAAGTCTTTGTCCTCCCTTAGAACCAGCAGAACCTGCAGCTGGAGATGTGGTTCTAGACCCTGGTCCTGGTTCTATATCCTGGTCCTGGTTCTAGACCCTGGTTTGGTTATAGACCCTGGTTCTAGACCCTGGTCCTGGTTCTTACCTGGTTCTCGTCCCGGAGCTCTGTGATGTCGCAGCAGGTACCGCACTTCTCCCATCTGCTGCCCCCACCGCTGCAGCACCTCCAGCATCCGCTCGCTCTCCCCGACGACGCGTTCTGATTGGTCAGAAACAGATCACATGATGAGTCAGGTACAGTTGACAGATGTCTGCAGGTCCAACGTCAGTGAAGACAGATGTTGACACTGACGTCTCTGCAGTTCTGCCACATATCTGACAGTTTTTCTATCACACCTTTTCAACATGATACAAACTTCTCTTTTTGATACTGTGGCAACAAAAAGATAAGATAAAATAATATAAATATTCCTTTATTAGTCACACTAGGGCATGCCCAAAGTCTGGCCCGGGGTCAGAATTACGGCCCGGCAGCTTTAGTTTGGTAATGTATTATTTATGTCCTGCTCAGACCGTCCAACACAATAAATACATTCTAAAAGTTTCAACATACACCATCAGGCCAGCACCACTGTAACTCTATCTGACTTTACCGTGAACTCTTCTCACTAATGGTGCCTGTAAATGAAGAAGAAAATTGACAGTGAGGGCCGTCACTTCCTGAACAGAAAGTAATTACAATATGTTTTAGCTGAAAATCAAGGCGCTTGTGTTTGTCTAGTTTGTCCAGAGACTGATGTCATGTTTAATGTAAAGAGACACTAACAGACAAAACATGCTAACATACGACAAGCTAACAGAGAGTGAGCATTCTAAGCCTGTGACTTAAATTAAGTTTCCATGATAGTTGTACATGTAACATAAAATATTACTGTTTGAATGATTGTGTAAAAGTCTCAAAAAGTCATATGTTTTCATTTTAAATGTGAACAGACTCTGCATTACTGAGTAAATTATGAATAATTCATCATATAAGTCATGTTTAACATGAACATGGGGTTCAGGTTTTTATCAACTCCAGATCCTCCAGAGTTTGTTCTATGCTATGTATGTCTATGCAGAACTTTTTTAATTATTTGTTCACCCTTGAGTTGCTTAGATTTGGTTCCATTGGCATTTTTTAAAAAAATACTGCAACAATGAAGATAAAACTGTTATAGAACATTGATATGTAATTTTTACTGCTTAAAGGTTCCCGGCCCACAGTAATCTCCACCATAGGCATGTTTCTACTATCAGACCTTCCAGGACTGTTTTGGGAGACATCCTTTGACCGGGCCGTGACTTAGCCCAGTCCTCTCAAGCGTTGTCTCCATACAGAATGGCCCTGTAACAACCTTGTGATGATATCATCATATCATGTCAGTTGCTATGGCAATATCACTAATAAAAAGCACCAAACCAAAGCAGCAGCAGAGGAGGAAATCACAACAAAACTAGACATGGACACTCTTCTTGTCCATTCTATTTTCTTCTTTTCCTTGTTCTTCTGCTTCGTCGTGTGGTAAACTTCTTCCCACAACTACTGTTGAGTTGTTTATCGTGATCTGATGATGTCATTTGCAACCTGGGGGGAGTGGTGGTTTTCCTGACAGTGTCTGCACGGGAGCCATGGACGACAGGATCTGCAGTTTCTCGCCTGTGCCGACCTGTGACCCCGGACCACTGCCCCTGCCTGTCTGGACCAGCCCCCCTTCCTGCATTTATATATGGACGTTCATCTATAGCCTGTCCGTCCATGGGAGTGGATCTCTCCTTCAATGTGGTTTTCCTCGAGATTTCTTCTTTTTCCCACTGGGTTTTGAAGTTTTTTCTTGCCGAGAAGGAGGGTCTAAGGACAGGGGATGCTTGGGACTTTTTCATGTATCTCTGTAGTTGATTGTGTTTTTGTGAAGCCCTTTGAGACGACTTTGTTGTGATTTAGGGCTTTATAAATAAAATTGAATTGAAAATTGAATTGAACAACCAATCTGCACGACTTCTGCCCAGCAACTCTATCGAACCGCTCTCAAGTCGAGCAGGAACTCTGTTGGTTCCTGTAGAAGTTCCAGAAGGTGGCCCTGTCAGAACGGCCCAGTCAGTAGAAACACACATACTGTGAAGTTCCTGTAAAATGACCCGGACGTTCTGATAATGGAAACACACCTTTTATTAGATCTGGCCATCTCTAAAAAAAGTTTGGGCACCCATGAACCAGGGAAAATTCCAGTTTTACAGCATCAGAAGTATAGTACAGCACACAGGAGTAATACATTCTATGAATAATTACATGTACAATATACATATTTTTTTATATACACACACTGAGAATTTTTTAAAATCTGTCTGTTTGTTTGTTTGTCTATTTGTAAGCAACTTCACGCCAAAAACTACTGGACCAATTGCCATGACATTTTCAGCAAAGGTGCAAAGTGGTCCCGAATAGACCCCATTACATTTTGGTGAATGCAGGTCAAAGGTCAAGGCCACAGTCGTCAAACATGTGTTTTCAGAACGATAAGGGATAGGGCCAATCAGGTCAAACATTTGCAGGGGGTGGGGTTTTTGTTATGCCTGGAAACACTTTTTTTTTTATCTATGAAAAGTAATTGAAACACATGTATCATAGAATCATGTGAACACACCCACAGATATAGAGCGACCACTTCATTAGCCTGACAAACTGGAGTTAGAATGTTCCACTGGACTATCCCACAAATGTCTCTTCTCCTGCACTTTCTCTAAAAATATTGATATATTTTCAATAGATCACTTTGTTTCAGCTCATTTTAGATACACAAGGTTACAAAGCAGGGGGAAGGTAAATCATTTTCCAGGATAATTTAACTATTTTCAGGTCATTTTACCTTTTTTCTCTTTTTTTTCTCCATAGGTCTTCCATGACTGGAAAATTGCTTGACCATTTTTTAGGGTTTTCCATGTTTTCCGGGACATGTGGGAACCCAGTTTCATTAGAATATAGAATAGAATAGAACAGAATAGAATAGAATAAGGGTCAATTTCCTTATTTCAGGAGCACTGTGAGTGTTTAATAGTTGTATTTAATCCTTTGATGCATAAACTGGTCAATGGACAGTTATTCCACAGCTGTTCTCTTGTATATTCATGGGTTGTTTGGGTTATGTATCATTCAATACAAAGACATTCATACTATCACTGTAACTTTGCTGTTCTTGATGGACAAAATAATGTTGTTTTTTTCATTATCTCCATGACGTAATAATTAAAGTAATAACTAGTATTAAAGTTTGTTAAAATGTGAGAAATTAGCTGAATGAAATTTTTTAATTCATTCATTCTTATTTTTATTTTCACATAGTATATCACTGATGATGACTTTTAAATACGTGATTCTTTGTTTAAAAAAAAAATTCCAGCTGAGTGGACATATGTGTGATTCCAGGAAAAAAAAGTTAATCTGAAAAATTTCAATCACGTTGTGTTTTTCATGCCTAAAGAAGAATAAAAACACTCAGGAAAAGAAGTCTCCACTAAGGTTCTTATAATTCATGCACCAAAGGGTTAATAAAGACATGAAATATTAGAATTGTTTGAGTGGTATCAGGTTAAGAACATTCTGTTTGTCTGTGTCGGTGATTCAGATGCAGATCACATTATATTTTATTACATTTATTAATTAATTCAGAAAACTGAAACGTCAATGAAATATTAGAACCTGGGCTCAGAACCTGTAAAGACTGTGACGACTGACCTGTGCCCCGCCATGTCTCGGTCAGGTGACAGTCCATCTCGCCAGGCTCCTTGCACAGCTCCACCACATCCCTGCACAGCGTCTCCGGAGTGATGGGAACCTCACTGAAGTGCTGGTCGCTGTTACTGAGGTAAACGGTGAGAAACATCTACAACAGACAAGAAGAACAACTGACGCATTCATTTGCAGACATGTTTACTGAGCAGAGGTGGTAAAAGTACTTAAGTAGAAGTACAGATACTTGTATGAGAAAATACTCTGGTAAAAGTAGAAGTACAGTACTGATTCAACTCCTTTACTAAAGTAAAAGTAAAAAAAAAAGGACAACTTCTCAATTGTAATACAGTTAAAAAGTAAAACTGCATTTTTTTTTGCCCTGGATGGAATAATACTTATTAAATTAGGACAAATCTGAAAAGTTTCAAAAGTCTTATCTTGTCTCATCGTCTGAACCTACTTTATCCACACTAGGGTCAGGGGGGTCACTCGGGGCCTAAAGCAGCTATGATGGGCGAAGGTGGGGTACACCCTGTATGAGTCTCCAGTTCATCGCAGGGCTGAACATATATAGACAAACAATCACTGTCGCATTCACACCTATGGACAATGGAGATTAACCAATTAACCTATCACTTAATTATCCAAAGTTTAAAAAGTATCCAAAAATAAAGCCTTTAAAAGTGAATTATTGTGAATATAATGTGTTTGATCAGGATTACAAAAATACAATAAAATATATTTATTTCCAAATGCACCGGTTGGTTTAAAGGTTATAGTTCATATGACCTCACAACACTACATGAAGTTATAAAGCTTGTCTCAGCCAGTAAAAAAACCCAGTATTACTAGTACTGTGTAGTAGAGGCAGTTTCTCTGTCAAAAATAGAACAAAAACACTGAAATATTAAGACAACCTTTCAAATATGGCAAATAAAATAATACCTGGATGACAAAAATCAAGCAAAAAAGTAGGCACATGTTGATACTAGAGGATACCTGCCAACATTTCAGTAGCAGAATCTGGGAGATTCTTGCGGCGGAGGTGGGTTTTCAGGAGACATATGTGAGCAAATGTTGATTTTATGATGATAAATGATAGTAAATGATGGTTTGTCATTAGTTTCCAGTGCATGATTAAATACTCTAAGACTGTTTTTATCCAGAAATATAATTTTATTTTTTCAACGGATGCCATGTATCGTTATATTCACATTAACTATATTTTTAATTCATTCTCACTTTAATCACACACACACACACACACACACACACACACACACACAGTGACAGATATATCCCCTGCTTAGACTTAACTTGACTGAGAATCTTCAAAGTGTTTTGTGCTTCCTTACATTAAAACGGAGCTGCCATCGTTGGCCTGTGTGTGTGTGTGTGTGTGTGTGTGTGTGTGTGTGTGTGTGTGTGTGTGTGTGTGTGTGTGTGTGTGTGTGTGTGATACTGTCCAGGGGAAAGTTTCAACTTGCGCACAGATCAACATCTATGAGTTGTCAGATAGTCAACAGTTGACGTGTATATGTTCCACACATCAGCCAAATGATCTGTCTTCATATTTAGTCAGACCTGATAAATTAAGGGAGAACTTACAAAACGGGAGGGGTGCGGGTGATGGGTCTGACATATGGATGAGTCCCCAGAAAAATGGGAGTGTTGGCAGCTATATACTAGTGCATAATTTGAGTCGTCAAATGAGAACTGCTGGCTGTGCACACGTTGCTTCGTACTGTAAGATAAACAGGAAAAGGCTGAAGGAGCAGCTCAAGATGTCGCAAATGATTGGTCACATTTTGCAGGAAAGTCGCGGTGATTGGTTAAAATTGCAACATTGGTTGAAGTTGCATTGAAGTTGCAAATCGCAACATTGCGAAATCCCGGAGGGTCTAATTTCACCACCACACATCCAATCACACAGGGCTTCAACTGCTCAGTTAGAGATGATGATGATGAAGGAAAAACTGAAACACGATCTCAGCAGTAACAATAAAGACACATTAGAACTCGACACCTTCTTTTGCCCGGCGACAGCAGCTGATTGGTCAGTGACAAAGTGAACAAAACCACATTCATAATTTACCATTTAACCCTTTACCAACCTTACGTCCATGTCTCAGAGTGCAACAACATTATATTAATAACACCTATTTATACAGGTCCCACATTAATGACAATATTTTAATAACATTTATATATTCAGCTCCCACATCAATGCACCTGTACTTGTCAAAAATCTAATTAAAGTGAACAAACTCATCTTCCTGAATATATAAACCATTCTGAAGTGCAACAGTAACACCACATACACAAAAGGATGTTTTATACTAAAAATAAAAATGAGAAGTTTGACTTTTGAAAGCTGTCATCTGATCAATCATCAATCGATCTGAACAAATGTGGTGTGGTTTCCATGGTAACACTCCATTGAACATAATCCGGGGAAAGTATTTACATACCAAATACATGTCAGATCCACAAAGACACAGAAACTGCAGAAAGATTTGTCTAACCTCAGATTTACTTTTGGCATTTTTTCCCCCCATTTTCCATGAAATATGTATTTTCATAAATTTTTGCCAGAATATGTGTATTTGAATAGTTATTCATTTTTCCCTAAATTGATAATTCCTCAAATATCCCCAAATATACGCATAAATATGACCATAACCATAACCATAGGAAAAATGCTCTAAAACTGACATGTTTATTAATAAAATTTTGAACTGTTAAGGTCACCGATGTTGGTCTGTTAGTAAATGGTGTATTTTAGTCCATTCCTACCAAATGCAGACCCTGGTTTGAGCACAAAAAATGAAGGCAAGGGGTAAAAACTGTAAATGTATTAGTCTTTGTAAGTCTACAGCCTTTTCCCTGTTAAATAATCAGTAAAAGTGAGTGTTTAGGCCAAACTACAGGGTGTTACCTTTTAAAAAGAGCCCATTCTTTTATCTGTACTCCAAAGGGTTGAAGAACAGTTGGAGTTTTAATTTAGAGAGAGATTTTTTCAGGGGTTTTAAGCAAAATCACTTCCGAACAGTAAAGGACTAAACATATAAATAATAAAAAAAAAAAAAAGCACTTTTTTTCCATTTTACTGGGAAAAAAGGAAAAAAATGTATATTAAACTATCCTTTATGAAAATGCTTGCTCCAAAATGTTTTGTGTATTTGTAATTGTAAGCTGTAACACACATTTGTAAATGATAAACTGAGATAAACTGAGCAGGATAATGTTCAAATTGGTTTTCTTCAGATATTTCTAGTTGTTTATGTTATTTTGGACATGTAAAGATGTTTGCAAGTCTACAGCTTTTATCTGTTAAATAAACAGTAAAAGTAAGTGTTTTAGTCCAAACTACAGGGTGTTACCTTTTAAAAAGAGCCCATTCTTTTATCTATACTCTAAACAGTTGAAGAACAGCCAGAACTGGGCTGTCAAACTCATTTTAGTTCAGTTCCACATTCAGCCCAATATGATATGAAAAGAACCAGAGCAGTAAAATAATAACAGTGAAAAGAGTCAAATGACATTATGATAATGTTTACATCTATAATATTTCCCTCAAAATGTGAATAATATCAACAACTTGACATGTCTTGAGAAAAACAAGTGACATTTTAACCAGTTTGTCATTTGCACATGTGCAGAAACACATTACAATTACAAACACACTAAACATTTAGTAAATGTAAAATTACACTTACTTTCCTTCAGATATTTGAGCTGGTTCATATTTGTCAGGTATTTATTCAGGTTTTTGTAAAATTATGGTTTGTTAATATAAACATTTTCACGTAATTTGCCTGTTTTGTTTTTTTTACATGAAAATCTGCAGTTTTCATTATTTATATGTAATTATTATGATCATAATTTACTGCTCTGACCCATTGAGATCTAATTATTCTGTATGTAGAACCTGCAATAAAGTAATATTTACACAATTAATCTAATTATTCATTCATTATTAACAAGTTAATTATTCATCCTACAGGCCAGATTTGGACCCTTTGGCAGGCCAGATTTGGCCCCTGGGCCTTATGTTTGACACCTGTGAGCTAGAGTTTTAATTTACAGAGGACTTTTTTAGGTGTTTTAAGCTAAAATGACCCAGGAATGGTCAGGAAGTGGATATTTATTCCAGTGTTTTTCAGCTCTTCTCTGTAGTTTTGATGGAATGGATTAACGATGCAGATGGTGTAAAAAACACAACCTGCTCTTTGACCTTTCTGACAGCATCATGTGCTATTTAGAGCTATAACAGGTAACTCCCATGATGCACTGGGCCATCTGGTGCACCAGCGGGGTATCTGCCGTCAGGCCCGGAGCCAGATCAGCTCCTCCATCGACCCGACAGAGCGGAACAGTGACAGGCTCAAAGGTTCCTGGGAAGCTGCTGAGCACCCCTTCTAGGATGTGAACCTTCACCCTGATGGTGGTGGAGGGCGCCAGGCTCCGCCCACCTCCGCCCACGCTTTGTTAAAGTCTGAAAAATGAGCTGCCATCTTTGACCTCTGTGTTGGTTTATTCCAGTCGACACATCATCGCCTGCTGAGGCTTTAGAAACAGAATCTGTTTCCAGTCAGGATCTGTTCCTACGCCTTATAGGATCTAGTCTGTGGTCAGAGAGAATCTGGTCTGTGGTCTAAGAGGATCTGGTCTGTGGTCTGAGAGAATCGGGTCTGTGGTCTGAGAGGATCTGGTCTGTGGTCTGAGAGGATGTGGTCTGTGGTCTGAGAGAATCTGGTCTGTGGTCTAAGAGGATCTGGTCTGTGGTCTGAGAGAATCGGGTCTGTGGTCTGAGAGGATGTGGTCTGTGGTCTGAGAGGATGTGGTCTGTGGTCTGAGAGGATCTGGTCTGTGGTCTGAGAGGATGTGGTCTGTGGTCTGAGAGGATGTGGTCTGTGGTCTGAGAGGATGTGGTCTGTGGTCTGAGAGGACCTGGTCTGTGTTCTTAGTAGGTGTAGTTTGTGGTCTTGGCCGGCATGGTAAGTGGTCTTAGTAGGTCTGGTCTGTGGTCTTAGTCTGGTCTGTGGTCTTAGTAGGTCTGGTCTTTTTTGAGGTCAATGTAGTGTGTCATTATACAATCATCTTGACACTGTTTCTGTTGCCATGATAACTCCATGATAAACAGGATGGTGTGTCTTAGACGGTGGATTCAGAAGCTTCCACCTCCAGGTGTGACATCAAGGAGGATTGTGGGTAAAACGCTTCATTTCTCAGTCCTGTCATCTGCGTCCTGGTTCCCATTAAAGTAAAGCAGATGAAGATGAACGAGCGGGTTTAGCCGTCGTTAAAAATCATTTAATTAGTGGAAGTGAAGTGGGTGACAGAGATGGATGAGGCTGGTTCCAGTCGGCCCCCTGTCCTACATTCAGTTCTGGACCAACAACTGGAGCAGCCTCGTCTTCCTTCAGGTTCCAGAACTGGGTCACCGCCGTCACTCAGTAAATGGGGCGACCGGGAAATGGGCTGGCCAATCAGAGCGCAGGACGATCCCTGAGGACGACGAACAGACGAGGCCTCGGGGCCAATCACAGAACAGAACCAGCAGAAGTGGACCAGACATCTGTAGACCACACAGCCCCACATTGAGACCACATACGAAGACTACGGTCCATGGGTCTGACTGGAGCAAAACCACCTGGGTCTGGCTTCACTGACTGGTTCTGATATTCTATACATGTCCACAGGGGCGGGGCTTGAGGACGGGAACGCCAGGCAGCTGCTTGGAGCCCCGCCCACTAGGATGCCCCTCGAGCTGTGTGTGTGTGTGTGTGTGAGTGTGTGTGTGTGTGTGTGTGTGTGTGTGTGTGTGTGTGTGAGTGTATTCCTATCTTTATGGGGACATTGATATGTTTACGCAGTCACACCATAGGGACATCTGACACTATCGGGACCAAAATTCAGGTCCCCATGAGGGTTAAATATAAATAAAGGTCCCCACTAATAAAATAGAAATGATGTGGCCCTATAAATACATTAATTTGTTTTTTTCTGGAAGTCCCCATAAAGGATGGGGGAAACAGGTGCAAAGTGAAACATTTAATTAATTTTTAAAGTAAACATATCTCCAAGTGTTTACTAAAAAGTATTTATTTTTTATGTATTCAAGTTTTTTTTCTCATTTTTATTTATTTATTTCAATATTTAAATAAAACTATACAGCAAAAGCAAACACTTGTAAAAGTGAAAATTGAGAATATTTTTGTAATAAATATTAAATCAAGTAATAGCTGTAGTTTTTAGAGGAACAGTATGTTCACAAAAGTAAATTTGTTTGTACAACTGATGTACTTCTATTGTTTTGGCATAGGATTTGAACTGCCAACCCAAGTGCAAACAGAATTATAATTATATAAAATTATTGTAATCTATCTATCTATCTATCTATCTATCTATCTATCTATCTATCTATCTATCTATCTATCTATCTATCTATCTATCAGCACCACACTGTTTTTCAATTTACAGTTTCATTTTCTCAAAACAAAAATATTTCTACATGCAAATCTTTTTTTTGCTAACATACTCTTCCTGTAAAAACTACAGATATATTTTATTTAATATTTAACACAAAAATCTTCTCAAATAAACAACTTTGCTTTGTATTTTCACTACAGATATTTTTCATGTTGAAATTGTACAACTTTTTGCCGGTTTTTTTAGACATTTTTTTACAGTGCACTGGTGCCACCTCTGTCAACAGCAGAACAAAAGGAGCAAAGATGAGGTGAATGAAGACATGGATGTGGGCGGAGCTACAACCGACTTCAACAGGAACCTTGACTATAAACCATTGTGTCGACTAATAAGGACTAGTTTATCTGCGTCCGTCTGTCCGTCTGCTTCCAAACAGTGTGAGGTCTTGTTGTTAAACTCCTGATTCTGCAGCTCTTAATCCATACAGGAATTAGTGCAGCATCACATGGATTAGAACCCCACACCCCACACTGCTGAGGAGGGCCCTGACGCCCAGATCCCAGAGACACCTCCCAAACCCACATGCTCAGTGACCTCCTGACCCCATCACCCAGGAGTTACATCACAAAAGACGATGACAACAGTGCACTATAAACTGAACCAGGTCCAGGTCTGAGCTGAGACGTTTGCTGTTTCCAATATCCATACTATCATGAGTACACTTACACACAGTACACTTCCCATACTGATGAACTGTACATATTTCAGCAGGTCAGTACTGTTCCAATTCATATCATATTGGTGCACTTACTGGAAATGATGATCACGACTATGGATGGGAGTACAATTGTGTATACTATGTGACCATACTGTCTCAAAGTACAAAGAATTAATTTAGTCACTATTTGTGTCTATGTCATGTGATTATGTAAAGGACACATTTAGTCCCAGTATAAGTGATGAGTTAGTTGATAGTACCATGCTCACACTACAAACTACGTTAGACATAGTTGCCCCCCTCAAGTTAAAAACTACTAAGATTAGATTAACCTCCCCATGGTACAACACTGACACTCGCTCCATTAAACAAGCAGCACGTAAATTAGAGAGGCAATGGAGGCAATCCAACTTAGAAGATTCTCTCAATGCCTGGAAAAATAGCTTAATAAAGTATAAGCAAGCTTTGCGTACAGCCAAAACTAGATATTACTCATCCATAATAGAAGAAAACAAGAATAACCCTAGATTCCTGTTCAGTACTGTAGCCAAACTGACAAACAGCCACACCTCCGTGGAACCAGTTATTCCATCCATGCTCCGTTCTGATGATTTCCTGCGGTTCTTTAACAATAAAATATCAACTATTAGAGAGAAAATAGACACATTTCTCCAACACATTAGATCAGAAAAAGTAGCGCTTTCAAACCTAGGCCCTTTAATAAATCCCTCTGTAACACTAAATAATTTCACTACTGTAGACCAAACTGATGTCATATCTATTATCATGTCTTCCAAATCAGCCACCTGCCTCTTAGATCCAATCCCAACAAAACTCTTTAAAGAGATTCTGCCCCTAATTATTAGCACTGTCCTAAATATAATTAACACTTCATTAACTACTGGATATGTGCCGCAGTCATTTAAATATGCTGTTATTAAACCAATTCTGAAAAAGCCTACTCTAGATCCTGACATTCTAGCCAATTATAGGCCTATATCCAATTTGCCCTTCCTGTCAAAGGTTTTAGAACGAGTAATAGTTAAACAGCTGTGCCAATTCCTGCAGGATAATAGTTCATTTGAACAGTTTCAGTCTGGCTTTCGTGCCCATCATAGCACTGAAACAGCGTTAGTTAAAGTTACTAATGACTTATTATTAGCCGCTGACATCGGATTAATATCGGTCCTGGTGTTATTAGACCTTAGTGCAGCCTTTGACACCATTGACCACAGTATCTTAGTGCACAGATTAGAATCTGATATAGGTATTAGAGGAGCAGCCCTCTGCTGGTTTAAATCATATTTATCTAATCGCTACCAATTTGTTCACGTCAATCAACAATCATCGCAGTCCTCCAGAGTTAATTATGGCATGCCCCAAGGGTCAGTCCTTGGGCCTATTTTGTTTACACTATATATGCTCCCTTTAGGTAACATCATTAGAAATCATGGCATTAATTTTCATTGTTATGCGGATGACACACAGCTATATTTATCGATTAAACCTGATCAGACCAGACAAATAGATACACTAAATACTTGTGTCCAAGACATAAAAAGATAGTTAGATAGATAGTTACTCTGGACAACTTAAGTGTAACACCCAATGCCACAGTTAAAAATTTAGGAGTTTTATTTGATCCAGATCTTTCATTCAAAATGCACATTAACCAAACATGCAGAACAGCCTTCTTTCACCTGTGCAACATAGCCAAAATTAGGAATATTCTGTCTAAAACGACTGCAGAAAAATTAATTCATGCATTTGTTACATCACGATTAGATTATTGTAACTCCTTACTTGTAGCGTGTCCTAAATATTCCCTAAAAAGTTTTCAACTGGTTCAAAATGCAGCAGCAAGATTATTAACAGGATCAAATAGAAGAGAACACATCACCCCTGTGCTCCAAACCCTTCACTGTCTACCAGTTGAGTTTAGAATTAAATTTAAAATCCTCCTCCTTACATATAAAACCATTAATGGTATGGGCCCCTTTTATCTTAAAGATGATCTAGTTCCGTACCAGCCCAATAAAACCCTTCGTTCTCAGAATGCAGGTTTATTGAAAGTTCCTAGGGTTTCTAAAAGTACAGTAGGAGCTAGAGCCTTTAGTTATCAGGCCCCTGTCTTATGGAATCAGCTTCCGTTTAATATTAAAGACGCCGAAACAGTCTCTACATTTAAAATTAGGCTGAAAACATTCCTGTTTGAGAAAGCCTATGGTCAGGTTAGTTAAAAATTATGTGACTCATATCATGGATACATGATGTATGAGTCACAGTTCAGTCTAGGCTGCCCTAGGAGTTAGAATGCTGGGGGAAGTACAGACACTGAGTTGTTTCTTCTCTTTCTCTCCCTCACACCTGTTTCTGTCATTTTTATAACCTATCTTTCATACCAAGTCTGTTCATGACTAGTCACCTGGTGTCCTGTCGTTATTTTATATAAGATTTTTATTTAAAAATGTATTTCCCTCATTCTTGAAATATTGCTTCTTAAGTCACTTGCAATACAAACGCTTGTAATGAAATGTAATCTTTGTCAATTTATGTTTTATGAAAGTGGTATGATACCAATTTTAATTAGCATTATTCAGTAATTATTTGTGGTTATTTATGATATTATTTGATTTGTGTTGTCAGGGGCAGCTATTATGGCTTTTTGTCTTCTTCTTTTATTGTGTTTATGTTCATTTGATGATTTTTCTTTGATTATATAAAAATAAAGAAACAAATAAACAAACAGTATTGTGTTTGTGTCTTACTCTTATTCTGAATTGATGTCAGGTCATTTCAATTAAAAAACATTTGAAGTCTTTTTCATTGGACTAATGACAGATTATACATCTGACAGATTAATACCAACATCTGAGGGAAATTATCCAGTGTTTTTGTTTTGTTCTAATTTGAATAAAATACTAATAACTCAGTATGCATTACTACATGATTTGGACATGCATCTATACTCTGAAAAAGAAACCTTTATGTGTGATTGTTTTTTGTTTTTGTTTGTTTTTTTATCATTTCTGCTGTTAGTTTCTTCATTTCTTTGTGTTGTTTGACCTGGATCAGTACTTACATGTTCATTTTTGTGAATAATTTCAGCAGAAATACTGAAAAACTGTGAAGCTTCTTGTGTGTTTTGGTCTCCTGGTGATGCTTGTGTATCTGGTGGCAGCTGTCGCACTGCAGGTCACATCCCAAATGTTTAGTCGCCGAATGGACGACTGCTGCCATATGGTCCACAGTGTCACGTGACGCAGCAATTATTGGATTAACAACGCACGCACACACACACACACACACACACACACACAGAGTCCTAAACCTCCCCCTGTCATAACACTTCCTTGTTGTCATCCTATTTTAATGATCAGTCAAATAAAGTCATTAACAACAGATAAATTAATAAAATAACACTTAAAACTTGAGTGAGTAGTCATTTTTATGTGATATTGTATTTTTATAATATTGAGCTCATTTAATTGTAATTATTGGAATATTACTGCGGTGGTCGACTGACCTCCACTGAACCGGATCAAACTGGAACGCGTCACTGGTCTTTAACTGAACTCACTGTGTCGTCAGTATTTCAATATGTCTGACTCATTAAAAAACATTCAGACATAAATGTAAACACCAGCTGTGGTTTTCACTGGATACTAAATATTACATTACATTAATAATCATCAGTCAAATGAGATAACAAGCTAATATAAAATAATAATACTAATTAGTCTACTACTAAAATTAATCCTGTCACTCATACTAATAATACTTTTAATGTTTGATTACATTTATTCTGTCTGTTTTAATGTGTGATTGATTGGTTTTCAATTGTTTTTTTGTTTCTTTTATTGTTTCTTTTCCTATTGTAGTCGGACTCTTATGGTTCTATTTTTTATTTCAGGTAAAGAGTCTTTGAGTGCCATGACAAGTCCTATACAAATCAAATGTATTATTATTATTAGTAGTAGTAGTACTATTACATCTATAAATACTACTAGTTCTACAACAACAACTAATACTACTCCTACTCCTATTACAACCACTAGTGTCACCACTACTACTAATAATAATAATAAGAAGAAGAAGAATAAATTGCATTTATAATACACTTTTCAGCAGACTTCCAAAGTGCTACAGAGAAAGATTAAAAAAATATTTTTTAAAAAATGCAAAAATAAGGAATGAGGAATAAAAAAAACTGAGTTAACTAGAAAAGTACTCAGAGACTGCAGACACCACCAAGGCAGATCACCCCGACCCCCCCTCACTCATCACCACAAAACTGTTATAATTTGTTCCTTATATCAGTATTAGAGATGTCCCGATCCGATATTAGGATCGGATCGGACTCCGATATCAGCAAAAAAAAAAGGGTATCGGCATCAGATTGGCAGGCACAGAAAAATATCTGATCCAGACTCACAATCCATTTTTTAACAACAATACGTCCATTTCCAATCCATACCAGTATTTTTAATGTGGTTTAGTAAAAGTCCGGTCCATTTTCAGCACCAGCATTAACGTCTCACAATTTACCTCAGTGACATCTTCTACATTATAACGGATGTGTTCATTTAAAGCAGAGGTCCCCAAACTTTTTCCTGTCAGGGTCACATAACTTTTCCGTTCTCTGATGAGGGGCCGGGGTCAGTTTGTAACAGAAAAAGTGTGACAATTGCAGGAGTGCCTAAATGTTAAAATATATTGTTTTCCAGAAGGCCACAATCAAATAACCCTCTCTGGGTTCTTCACAGAAAAAAAGTCCATTGAACATAAACTTCATCTTAACAGGTCCAACTTCAGCTTAGTTGTCAGAGCACAATCTCTGACTTAAATGACTCATATGAGCAGTCTCTCAAAGTGTTAAACTAGTCACTAACTAATAGTTAATAATGAAAATAGTTCAAAACTGAGGAACATTTTATTGCAAAAGTCCAACTTTATTATCAAATACAAATACACATATATGAAAAAAAAGAAAATGCTCTCTGGTATTGTCCAGGCGGCCGGACCACATGTGGAGGCGGGCTGCATCTGGCCCACGGGCCGCAGTTTGGGGACCACTGATTTAAAGTTTAACGGTAAAAATGTCAGCTGTGTGGGATCATGTTACCTTAAAGGACGACAATTATTATTATTATTATTAGTAGTAGTAGTAGTAGTAGTATTAATATTATTAATATTTTTCAGTTATCTGGTGGATGAGGAAATGAAGGTCACTGTTGATCATTTGCTGATCATTTGTGATCTATTCTGTATTACTTGTCATTGAACAGTAATATGCATAAACTGGCTGAACCAATATAAAATAACAGTACAATATAAAACAATATTGATTACATTACATACATACAGTAGAAGGCATTTTTGTTTCTAAATCATTCACATTATTTGCACTGATTTTTAAAGCCTGAGTTTACACTTGTTCAAGAGCAGAGTACTGATACTGAGTTAGAGTATTCTCCTCTAAGGTTGTTTGTATACTTTGCTCTTTTAATACAGTTTACAATCTTATTTGGAACTTTTTACTGACCGCTGATGGCATTTCTGCTTGTTATTTATTTATAATGCTGTTTGTTTTATGTTTATTCCTGAATAAACAGGTCAGTTTCTGTGTATTATTCAAACTCAGCTACTTGAGCTGATCAGCTGTTATCAACAGTACTACGACACTTTTAACATGAGTCTGACAACTAGGTAAGGAAGGTAAATAACTTTAAACTTTAATACATGCTCAGATAGGCCAGTATCAGTATTGGCCGGTATTGGTATCGGATCGGAAGTGAAAAAACCTGGATCAGGACATCCCTGGTCATTATCAACATTTTCTAAAAATTTCACCCAAATCCATCCATAACTTTTAAGGTTATGTTGTTAACAAACAAAAACAAATCCACAAACAAAACTACTACTACTGCTACTACAATAAGTACTACTACTGCTACTACAATAAGTACTACTACTGCTACTACAATAAGTACTACTACTGCTACTACAATAAGTACTACTACTGCTACTACAATAAGTACTACTACTGCTACTACAATAAGTACTACTACTGCTACTACAATAAGTACTACTACTACTACTACTACAATAAGTACTACTACTGCTACTACAATAAGTACTACTACTACTACTACAATAAGTACTACTACTACTACTACTACAATAAGTACTACTACTACTACTACAATAAGTACTACTACTACTACTAAACTACTACTGCTACTACAATAAGTACTACTACTACTACTAAACTACTACTGCTACTACAATAAGTACTACTACTACTACTACAATAAGTACTACTACTGCTACTACAGTAAGTACTACTACTACTACTACAATAAGTACTACTACTGCTACTACAATAAGTACTACTACTGCTACTACAATAAGTACTACTACTGCTACTACAATAAGTACTACTACTGCTACTACAATAAGTACTACTACTACTACTACTACAATAAGTACTACTACTGCTACTACAATAAGTACTACTACTGCTACTACAATAAGTACTACTACTACTACTACTACAATAAGTACTACTACTGCTACTACAATAAGTACTACTACTACTACTACAATAAGTACTACTACTACTACTACTACAATAAGTACTACTACTACTACTACAATAAGTACTACTACTACTACTAAACTATTACTGCTACTACAATAAGTACTACTACTACTACTAAACTACTACTGCTACTACAATAAGTACTACTACTACTACTAAACTACTACTGCTACTACAATAAGTACTACTACTACTACTAAACGACTACTGCTACTACAATACGTACTACTACTACTACTAAACTCCTACTGCTACTACAATAAGTACTACTACTACTACTAAACTACTACTGCTACTACAATTAGTACTACTACTACTACTACTACTATACTACTACTGCTACACTGCTACTACTAAACTACTACTGCTACTACTACTATACTACTACTGCGACTACAATTAGTACTACTACTATCACTACTACTACTACTACTACTATACTACCATTACTGCTACTACAATTAGTACTACTACTACTACTACTACTATACTACTATTACTACTACTACAATTAGTACTACTACCACTACCACTCCTACTACTACTACTACTAATACTGCTACTACAATTAGTACTACTACCACTACTACTATACTACTACTGCCACTACAATTAGTATTACTACCACTACTACTACAACAATTACTATTATGATACTACTACTCCTACTACTAATACTAATACTAATACTACTACTACTACAATTAGTACTACCACTACTACTACTACTATGATACTACTACTAGTACTACTGCTAGTACAATTAATACTACTACCACTGCTACTACAATTAGTACTAATACCACTACTACTACTGCTACAACAATTACTACTACTACTACTACTACTACTACTGCTACTACTACTACTACTACTACTACTACTACTACTACTACTACTACTACTACTACTACTACTACTACTACTGCTGCTACTACTACTACTACTACTACTGTCATACTACTACAACTACAACTACTACTACGACTACTACCATACTACTGTCATATTACTACTACTACTACTACAATTAGTACAACTATCACTAATATTACTATTACGATACTACTACTACTACTACTACTACTACTACTACTACAATTAGTACTACTACCAATACTACTACTACTATGATACTACTGCTAGTACCATACTACTGCTACGACCATTAGTACTACTACCATTACTACTACTACTGCTGCTCATTCACTGACTCTAACTGACAATAATAAATAATCAAACACCAGTAGGTGTTCAGTATTTAAACCCTATTCAGACTTTTATGGTTCAAACTCAGCATGTGCAGTATCATCTAGTATGTAAATCATAATATGTGCAGTATCATCTATATAAATCATAACATGTGCAGTATCATCTATATAAATCATAACATATGCAGTATCATCTATATAAATCAGAACATGTGCAGTATCATCTATATAAATCAGAACATGTGCAGTATCATCTATATAAACCATCACATGTGCAGTATCATCTATATAAATCATAACATGTGCAGTATCATCTATATAAATCAGAACATGTGCAGTATCATCTATATAAATCAGGTCGTTTGTTCACAGTTTTTCCACTCATTCAAAAAAAGCAGAACCTGATGAATTCATTTCTAGTCCTGCTGTGTTCCTGTTCAGGACCATAGAGCTGAGAACTTCCACGCTGTTCTTCCTCATTGTCTGGGGAACTAAAATAACGCTGTGACCTTGAACAATCGCTGTGTGTCTGTGGTTACCCTGGCAACCGTTACTAGGCAGCAAGCAGAGGATGAGGAGGATGAGGAGGACGCAGAGCGGCGCAGAGGGAGCGTCTGTTTCCTGTTCTGTTCAGTCGTTACGTTGACATGACGAGGTATCAGAGGAAGTTCACCTCAGTTCTTCCTCTGTTCAGGTTCTTCTTCCTCATCCTCTTCCTCATCAGACATTAAATATTTAAATAACATGACCTTTTCAGTGTATGTTTGTTACAACTATTTTTTCCCTTCATTTTGTCCATTATTTAATTTACTTTTACACATTTTGTTTAATCTCTTAATTTTATCGATTATTACATTATTTTGTTCATTTTCCACATTTCTTCATTTCTGCTTATTACAATCATTATTTCCCCTTTTTCATTAATTTATCAGTTTCCTTGGTCATTATCTTTTTTGAAACTATTTTGTTCATCTTTGTTAATTATTTTTGCTCAATTCCGTCCATTTTATTTTTGTTTTGTGATTAATTTATCAATTAATGTCTATAAAATTAATACAATTACAGTTCGGTGGTCTCCAACTTTTTAGTTTTTATATATACATGCATTTTCTGCCCAAGATATATAATGTGCTAAAGCTTACATACTTTAATGTAAAATCTCACTTTTATTCTGGAGGTTTTTTGACTCACAGAGCAGTGGAATAAAACAGAAAATAATCACATGATGATGTTTAAGCCTGAAGTTAATGTTAAAGGTGAAGAACACATAAAAACAATCCTGTGTTTTGTGTTAAAGTTGTGAATATTGTTGTAAAGTTTACATGAAACATACAGATTTTAGTTTAATATGAACTGGAATCAGTATGTGTTTCATTAAAAACTGTCTGAACGAGCATCACTAATAAAACACAAACATCTGCTGTTGTTTGTTTACACCTGGGTTCAGATCTGGATCAGGATCCAGATCAGATGTGATGGACCAGGATCTAAGGTTTTCAAAACTCACACACAACACACCATAAATACACAAAAAATGCACACTAAATACACAACTAATACACAACACAAACACACACTAAATACACAACTAACACACAACACAAATACACAAACACTGAACACATTCAACCTGTTTTTGTTGCATCTGTTCATAATTCTTTTCCATTTTTATTTTTGAAGTTTTTCTCAGATTTTCGGTCTAAAATGATCAGGTCCAGAGGATCCAAGTTTGATCCAGATCTGGTCCAGGTTTAATCTAGATCTAGTTCAGATTTGATTCAGATCTGATTCAGGTTTGATCCATATCTGGTTCAGGTTTAATCTAGACCTGGTCCATGTTTGATCCAGATCTGGTTGAGGTTTGATCCAGATCTGGTTCAGGTTTGATCCAGATCTGGTTCAGGTTTGATCCAGATCTGGTTCAGGTGAGGTGTGGTTTTGGTCTGAACACATCCAGGCTCAGGGCTTCTACTCACTGGCATCATGTTGGCTCCTCCGTCCGCTCGCATCCACCTGTGACCCGGAGCCCGTCAGACCCAGACTCCGGATCATCCACAGTCCAGTTCAGTCAGAGTCCGGATCCTCCTCGACCTGTTGCGGTGAAGCAGCGGCCCGGTCCGCTCGTCCTGCTCCACAAGCACGGGGTAAGGATGGAGATGCGGGACCAGGTCAGCATCAGGACCAGGACTAAGACCAGAACCAGGGAAAGGACACAAAGCGCTGCGGGCGGAGCTGCAGCGGGTCCGTGTGGGGTCTGATCCACGGATGAACTGAGTCTGTGTCAGATTCACGAGCACAGCGCGTGCCGCATTCCGGACACACACACACACGGCCACTTCCGGTTCCCTTTCACAATAAAAATGCTAAAATAAAATCAGTTCATATTCATTTCATCATGTTATTTTAAAATGAACTTAAATAAGGTAAGATAAATGAATGATAAAAAATGTTAAGTGATGTTTTTTGGGAAAAAAATATACCCTTAACATTCTGTATAATTAATTGATCTTACCTTATTTAAGATACTGTTTGGAGGTATGAGAAAATACATATAACAGCTAACTACAAAGACCCTTTATTCTGCAAAAAGAAACAATTAGAATTGTTCACAATGTTGTCTTTCATGAACACACCATACACTATTTTTACTTTATCTAAAAATGTTAAAAAGTGGTAGGTGATGATTTAAGAGGAAAGTTGATTTCAAAGGTTAATAAAGTAAAAGCGCTAAATTAAGAAGATTGTTTCTGAGCAACTGTGGAAATAAAACAAATATAAAATATAATTCCATTTAAAAAGGTATAAAGAATTTATTCTTATGAGGTACAGTATTTAATAATGGCAATGAGGGCTTTGTTTATGAATAATTTTGTATTGACATACATGTGCTGAAGTTATTGAAAAAAAATTTTAATTGTTCATTCTGTTTGTGTAACTTCACTGTTATTTGTTGTTGTTGTTTTGTTGTGCATGGTTCAGTTACTGCTTTAACTATTAGTTGCTGTTGAATGATAAAATTTGGGGAAAAATATGTTAAGGTAGTAATGAATGTAATTTTTTTTATCTTTATTGCAACATAAAACATAACATTCATATCACACATAGACAGGGGGAATACATACATGAGGAGAAGAACAAACAGACAAAAACAAAAAACAAAAATAGGGTAAGGGAAGTCGAATAGTAAAACCTTACAGGGTATTGCAAATTTGGTGATTTGTGTGTGAAGTGTGTGTGGGTGTATGGTGCAAGTGTGTATGGCATAATAATAGAATATACATTTATGTATACATTTGTATACATATATATATACATATATATATATATATACGTATATATATATATATATATATATATATATATATATATATATA
>CM035783.1:40141627-40199127 GCA_020466265.1 Siphamia tubifer
ATGCCAGTTCTTATGGCAATTGGCGTCTCATATATATACATTTTCATCATTTTGTGTGTTATTAAACACCAAGACCTCCGGGTTACCTATTAACCCTGAACCTACCCCTAACCAGGTGGTATTTTACAGTGTGAACATATAAACACAGAAAACTTATAATGCATACAGATAAAATGCCAATGAAAAGTTATGTGTTACATCTAATTCCTGATATAATGTTGAGTTTTGAGTGAATAATGCAGGGTGTGTTGTGTCTCCATCAGGTGGCGCTGTGGGATTAAATGCACATGAGTATATTAAAGATGTAGAAGAAGGCAATGGATTTATTATTTTTTTTAGAACTTTATTTCAAAGAATAGTTAAACAAAACATACAATTGACAAGACCACATGAGCTTATAACAATCCTAGTATACAAAGAAAATCAAATGGATTCTTTAACATCAGTTTTTATGTAAAAAAAAAAAAAAAAAAAAAGTTATTGATATAGTTTGACAGTTTTATCACATTTGGGAAGCATATATAAAGTTAATACTGCTTTTGTACTGTTTAAATTTAGTCAGCAGTCTGTGTGAACTCTACATTCTACATCTATAGAGAAGAAATGTATCAAACAATATTAATAACTTTAAAATGTACTCAATGATGCTCTTTGGTGCATAAATAATAACAGACTCAACATCAATTACATCTAAAGAATTGTTTTTAAATATATGCATTAGTAATATATATCATGTGTAAACACTTGACATGAACCTCTCATCGTATTTTTGATGCAGTATTTGTGGGACAAACAATGTATAAAAACACATTGTCCTAAAAAGCTTTCCCTCCTGGAGTTATTTTCCATCTTTTGTAGAATGTGGATCTTATAAGTTAATTCTTGCATTTAAAATCCAAAATTTCCAAAAGATGAATGAATGTGATCTAAAATTTGCCAGAAATGTGTGACGTTAAAATGGGGTCACCAGTCAAAAAAGATAGGGAAGACCTTAATAAACATTTATCTGCTTTTATTTTGAAGAATATATAGTTTATTTTCAGCTGTAATGTAGGTAACTTGACTCCATCACCAGGCAACGGAATACACGTAGACAACAAAAACACAACACAAAAGCACAACACATAACGCAAGTACACAACAAACGCAACACACATGATGCAAATACACAAAACAAAATAATGAAATATATTTTTATTTAAACAGTGACAGGTTTCGGTTATGAATTAATATGAAGCAATGAAGCAGAGCCTGTTTTTAATATGTCACTTACATTTTATTAAATCAATAATGACATAAAATGTCAATTTAATTCCAAATGTTCAACATTCCGTTTGGTGTTGGAAGTCCATCCTCTAAACATTCCATAAAACACACACACACACACACACACACACACACACACACACACACACACACACACACACACACACGCACGCACGCACGCGCGCGCGCGCGCACGCACGCACGCACACACACACACACACACACACACACACATATATATATATAAGGATTTCACTAAGTTAAAATGTGGACTAAAGTGTAATAATAATAATAATAATAATAATAATAATAATAATAATAATAATAATAATAATAATAATAATAATAATAATAATAATAATAATAATAATAATAATAATAATAATAATAATAATGCATAGGGCCTCGACCCTGCAGGCTCGGTCCCTAATAACTAGAAAAGCACTCCGAGAGCGCAGACCTCCGCCAAGGTAGACCTCCCCCACCCCGATCACCCCCAAAATCACATTTTCAACATATTCTGAAAATTTCAGTAAAATCCGTCCATACGTTTTCGAGTTATCTTGAACACAGACAAACAGAGAAATAGATAAACGCCGGCAAAAACATAACTTCCTTGGCGGAGGTAACAATTACAAAAATAGATTAAACACGCAAAAAACGCTTGTGAAACTGAAAACCTTGACGCTCCTGGTTTGCAGTAACGACCCTATCCGCTGGGAGGTGAATAACCACAAGATGCAAATAGTAAAAAAAAAAAAAAAAAAAGTAGAAATAGTAGAACAACGTCAAACAGGAAGTAACTAGATGTTACACACAAAATAAAATAAACGTAAAATATAATTTCGTTAAATATTAACTATATTTACAACATTTTTATGAACTTTATATACAGTTAATTTTTATTTAGCTTTTTTTTTCTTAAAATTTAAATGAAAAAACGTTTTCAGTTCATTTTTGTATTTCAAAGACTTTGATGTGATGCTTTTATTATGAAAATCCCCATTCTTCGGCGTATCGGTGACGTGTTTGTTTCCGTCGTGACACACGTGTACCGAAAATCATACAGAAGACACAGCTTTACACCAACAAGGAGGATTTTACCAACCTGGGACATAAAACGACGAGTCTGTGAGTGAATTTTGAGCTTTACTTTCTGTTCATGTTGGTCCAGAACCGAACAGTCTCCGAACTGCACCGAAAATGTGACCGGAGATGTACTCATCTGTTAAACAGGCTGAATATGAAACCGTGTTGCTGAACGTTTGCTATGCTTTTTAATTCGTTTTAATGAAAATCAACATACAAAGACAATATTAATGGTTTCGAAAGGTTTACGCCCCCAGTTCGACGTAAACAATACCGGAAATAACCTTCCTTGATGACAAGTAATATGTAATGATTTTCCCTGAAATGCACAATTATGTTCGTTTAATTCATGCCGAATTTACGAGTGGATCCTGTTGATTAATCCAATGATTATTACTCGGTTTATTTCATTTATATTCGTTGAAGAACAGAATTTTCATTAAAACTTTAGTTTTTTAAAGGGAATCCGATATGTTGTTTTGTTTTTCTTCTTCAAAACCACACATTTCCAATCATTTGACAAAAGTCCAATATGTTAAACATGCAGGGGTGTATAAACAACAATTAAGCGACACAAATGCATATTATATCACCTGTATTTATGTATATTTAACGCTCTTGTTTCTGTATCAGTGGTTGTTTGTAAAGTCCTGCCATAATTGAATAGTTTATTTTTAACATGTTAACAATCTCAACCAGTCAAATTGTTACTTTATGACTTTACCTCGACTTCAGCACTAATGCGAAACAAACTTTGAGTCGTTATATGTGATGTTAAGCCAGTAACAGCTACCGAGGTTTTCTTCTTCCCTCTGTTCAGCTCAGTGCTGCCTTTCACTCTGTTAAGCTCAGTGCTGCCCCTACTGCCGCTTGTGGCGAGAAGTGGAACTACAAGAGTCTGCGAAATGATCACCGGTGCAACCCACAGCTCAAACAGACCAAGAACTGTTCTCACCCCATACGTGACAATGAAAAATGTTCCAGCCTCTGAGTTTTCCAATCCATAAAGGTTTCCAAAGTGCTGTATATTAAAATACACACAATTAAACATAATAAAAAAGCCCCGAAAGATACCAATATGAAAACATAGCGAAACATAATACATAAACAAATAAAAAAATACAATAAAATAAATAAATACACTGTCCACCCCATATAAAATATCTGTGCACATACAATCAACATCCTATGTGGTGTACAAAGGAGGAGCCATGCATTTTAAGAAGAACTTTAAAACCAGACAGTGTGAGGCTTGCCTAAAAGCAGATATTTTTTTTGCTAATTTCAGTCTTTTTTCCTTTAGACTTAATGTAAAGGTAAAGATAAAGTACTTTGTTTAGAACATAATTGCAATCTGAATTGCTATGTGTGGTTTTAAACCAGGGGTAGTTAAACATATGGCTCATGGGCAAAAGCCTACCTTGCCTACCAAAGGGTATAATGCAGCCCATGGGATGAAGTTGTGAAATGGTAAATGGACTGCATTTATATAGCGCTTTTCCACCTTCCTGGTTCTCAAAGTGCTTTACATAATGCAATTAATGCAAACATTAAATTGAAGATATTATCAATAAAGATGTCAAATTAATTTTAGTTTAAGCATTACATACGTTCAAGTAATAAGTAAATAATGGCAACCCTTAAGTTTTCTCTGTTTTACAGTAAAAAAAAAAGTTCAATTACACTTTTAAAATCATGTTGTTTTTATGACGAAAAAAAAACTGGCAGCTATGGTTGCCAGACCAATCCTGTTCAAAAACACATCAGCCTGTAAACATACTTACAAGAGTAACATGTAGGTTTGACATGTTAACCCTGCAGATTTAACATTGGATATAAATAGTAAGTGTTGTGTCTTCCACAGACCTGCAGGTGTCCACAGTGTTTCTTAAATCCACCAGGGCTAAACTGGAGACATTTAGGGTTCAGTGTCTTCACAGTTTTATAAGGACACTTGAACTCATTCACTGCCAGGTGAATGAGAAGAGAATATTGACTCAGAATATAGTCAATATTATATATATATATATATATATATATATATATATATATATATATATATATATATATATATATATATATATATATATATATATATATATATAATCATACTGTATACTATATCATATTATAATATTGTATTATAATAAGAGACTCTAAGACTACATAAGTATGGCACCCATCAAAATAAAGTGTAGACTGTTCATGTGGATTTGAATTAATGCCGAAACACGTCAATGGCAGTGAATGAATTAACATGTCAACAGTCACAGCTAGGATTCAAACTACCAACCATTTGGTCATTGAAGACGTGCTCTAATAACCTGATAGTTTACATATTCAAAATTGTTGAATGATTACTTCTTTATTACTTTTTAGTTTAAAAAAAGTAAAAAGGTTGTTATTTTAACATTGTGGTTTTGTAATTTAAACGACATCAAATTGTTTTTCAATTTACAGTTTTATTTTCTCAAAAAGATTGCAATACATCATTTCTACATACAAATCTGCTTTTGTTCACATACTCTTCCTATAAAAACTACATTTGATTTCATCTTTAGGGTGGCGTGGTGGTGCAGTGGTTAGCACGAAGAACCCTGGTTTGATTCCAGCACCAGATGTGTGGATTTTTGATTCTGTTTGCATTTGTCTGTGTCGCTTCTCTCTGGGTACTCCGGTTTTCTGGTAAATTATTTTGTTGATTTCTGTCGTTTGTGTCAATTTATCCAAGGCCCGGAAAAACTGAGATGAAGAGGAAGGAGAAGATGAAGATGGAGGGTAGTGATGATGAAGACTCTGACGTGGAGAAAAACTTCACTCTATTCACTCAGAGAGGAGGAAGAGGAGGAGATGAAGAGCAGCAATATGAAGAAGATGAAGAAGAGGAGGAAGACGGGTCAGAAAGTGAAGAAGAGGATGATGATGATGATGATGATGATGATGAAGATGGTGATGATGGTGGTGGCAGTAGGGACCTCCAGACCAGTGATGACATTAAAAGAGGTGAGTCATATATTTTTCTTTAATTGCCAGTGTTTTTCACAGATTTTTCAGACCCACAGAATCTAGAATTCAATAACAACATAAACACTGAAACTATCAAAAGAAAGTGTAGATTCTCTTCTTTCATTGGTATGAAAAAGTTAGTTTCTAGTCTTTTGGGTTCTTTAGTAATGGACAGTAGAAAAGGGTGGGTTCAGCATAAACACCCGTTTCTGAAAATCAGTTTTTGTGCACAGACGCACGTCCAACAGAACAGTGACTGTCACCAATATATGTAGTTTTAGTGAAAACCTCAAACATCTGAAGACTTATTTACTCATCTATGTACTTATTTACATCTATGAAGCAATAAAAACACTGAAAAAAATAACAATAGAACATAGACTAATATGGATATAAAAAAAAGAGCTGTGTGTCTGTATGAAAAAAAAACTATGGATTTATGATCGAATTAAACTATTTCCAAGCTGAAAATTACACCGTTCTGTTGTTCATTGTATGAGGGATGGAAGATGAGGGAGTGTTTTTGTTGTTTTCAGTTATGTTACAGTTTTATATTGGACATTGAACAGTCGTGTCTTATTACTACTACTATCTATTAGAGCTGTACAATATATTGTTTAAGCATCGACATCACAATGCAGTAGTGTGTGCAGTAGTCACATGACACGTCCTGCAATTAGTTGTATTTTATTTTTTATTATTTGTATTCTTTTATTCATTTTTTAAATTTAATTACATTTTGTATTTGTTATGTATTTTTAAAATGTATGTATTTTTATTTTATTTATCTATTATTTTATTTAATTCTCAATTGTTATTTATTTTTAATTATTGATTTTATGTAATTATTTTGGCCACAAGAAGAATGATCCGGAAACGTATATTCTGTGTTGACCACTAATCTGTTTGACCATTTGTGTCGGCACCACACAGCTGTTATTTACTCCTGAGTAGTTATTCATTAAAGGCATTAAAGCCCGAGTCCAACCAATTAACTTCATTTGCAGACCTGAGCCCGAAAGCAAACCCGAAATTTCAATTTATCCCATAGTATTTTTGGCAGAAAAAAACATATTTTTGTTATCATGATAAATGCATTTACATAACGAAATAATGCTGGAACACAGAATAAGAGGCCAGACAATGAGAGTGAAAGAGAGATCTTGATGTGCACTCGCTTAATTACGCGGACAAAAAAAAAGTCAGCGAGAGAGAAGCCCGAGCCCGACCGGACCCGAACGTAATGATTGACATTTTAGGCCCGACCCGACCCGAATTTCTGGACGGGTCGGGCTTGGTTTCAGGCTCGGGCTAAAGATCTTACCTCTAGCCTAGCCACACTATCCCTATTCTTTACATGCATAGGTCTAGTTGCGCTTCATAGGCAGGGGAGGCGGAGCTAAAAGGTTGTCTTTCAAATCCTCTGTATGCAATAGGACGGTACTACAACCAATCAGCGTAATGTTTAGGATGACGTAGTTAGATGCCGGAAAGTTCATGGAGGAGTCTGAAGAAAGTTACAAATAACTAAACAAAATGGTGAATTATGGAGTTTAATCACTGTTGTCGCAGTAGGAGTTTAGCACGGCTAGGCTAGCAATATATATCACAGGGTTAAAAAATAATTGCAATGTGACTCTTTTATTAATATCATGCAGCCCTAGTAGCTATCACTAGTCCATATATTGAATAGATGGGGGAAATGGCATAGTGTGTGTGTGTTGGGGAGGGGGGTGAAATTGGAACGTTGATGCAGAGTAAAAGATTGTTGTATCAGTGAAAAAGAGACAAAGAATTAAAATCAACTGTAGAGAAGCACAGTGGTAATTTCACAGCCGCGGTGCATTCAGGTCCAGTTGGTCTGACCCAGGTTGGTCAGATGACCTGGTCTGTGGGTGAAACCACAGCTGTGACGCTCATCACTCGGATCAGATCTGGACCAGCAGGGCTCCAGACCCTCGGTGAAAGAATATGGTCGACACCAGACCTGGGCAAAGTAAGGCCTGGGGGCCACATGACTGACCGGACCACCTGAGGTCATTGGCAAATTAAAAGTCAATTCAAATATACACTGAACTGCCCTGTGAAAAAGTCACACATGCAATATTTCACTGCATGACCTTTGGTTTTGATTATAGGAGACTAAATATTCCTTCACTGAAGTCAGAAAAAGACTAAAATATACAAACAAACAAAAGCTGCATTTATTGTTGTTCATATGAAGTTAATATGGAGCAGGAAAAAAGGAACATGGAGCTGGTGTTGCACATCTTCAAAAAAAAAATTTTGATAGTTGTATTCTGTGCTCCACATCTTCATTGTATTATTGCATTGTTTAATTTGTTTTTATAGAGGTACATGTAGAGGTGCAGGTAAACTGATCCATCCCATAATAACTGTAGAGGTTTTGCATGTGGACCCTTAGCAAAATTAACTGCCCACCCCTGGTCTACACTTTCCTTTGATTGTGGACAGTGTAGACCATATTCTTTCACTCTTTCATTCTTTAATTAAAAAAAATATATATCCAAATGTAGCCAGTTTGGAAAAATGGATAATTCCACAATTCTGTAAAATAGAAAGTCTTTATTGTCATTGCATGTAAAATCCAACGAAATTGAAAGCTGCTCGAGTAAAGTGCGTAGGTCACACATGCATCACATACACACCTCGTAATGTAATAAATATAACAAATAATAATGTTAAAAAGATATAACTAAAAATACTAAAATGCAAAATAATAAAATACAAATGTTAAAATACTAAAATACAAAATACTAAAAAAAAAAGGTATAAATAAAACTAGAAAAAATGCTCTATAACTGACATTTTCACAAATAAAGTTCTAAACTTCGAACTGTAAAGATCACATTGTGTTTTAGTCCATTCCTACCAAATACAGACAAATACACCCTGGTTTAAACACTAAAAATTAAGGCAAGGGGGAAAAATATAAATGTATTAGTGCTTGTAAGTCTACACCTATTTCCCTGTTGAAATTAACAGTAAAAGTGAGTGTTTTAGTCCAAACTACAGGGTCTTACCTTTACAAAGAGCTTTTTCTTTTATCTGTTATTTTATTGGTTGAAGTAGTTTTAATTTGGAGAGAGTTTTCAGGTGTTTTAAGTAAAATCACCCCAAAGTGGTAACGGGTTAAACATACATAATGAAAACATCACTAATTTTTTTTTTCATTTTACTTGGAAAAAAGGAAACATTGCGTGAACATTTTTATATTAAACTATGCTGTATGAAATTCCTTGTTATTAAATGTTTTGTGTATTTATAATTATAAGTGGCAACACACATTTGTAAATGATAAACTGAGGCAGAATATTGTTCAAATTGGTTTTCTTCAGATATATGTTATTTTTAAGTAAACGATTGCTGTCGTATCATTTTCATTGTGTTGCTGCATTTTTAAAGGGTCCCCCATGGTACCTTTTTTATTTTATGTGATATTGTATATTGGGAAATTAAAGAAGAGTACTGCATTTTGGCGTACAGGGTTGTCGTTAATTGATAAAAACAGTATTTTATCTGTGATATTATATGGAGGTCAAATTTACACAATATTAGTGATGGTGTGACTGATTAGTGTTCTAGGGTTAAGCCAAATTACTCCAGAATGGTAAGGATTTAATAAATGATGGGTGTCCTCTGATGTCCCCACAGAACTGTCCCACATGTCCTTCGAAGACATCATGAAGCTGCAGAAACAAGTGGGAACCAAAGCGTACAACGAGGTGGCCCACGGCGAAACCAGCAGCAAGCAGAAGACGACAAAGAAACGACTGAACAAGAACCGGTTAGAAACACACGACACAAATGCACAAACACACACAACCCCCTGACCTCTGACCCTTGACTCTGGCGTCCTCCTGTGGTTTTCAGGCCAGTGGAGATGTCAGCGAAGAAACCGGTTCCGTTCTTGCGCCAGGTCGTCTCGGCCCAGAAAACCGTAAGTGAATGCAGGTTCAGATTCACATTGTCCTGTTGCGTTTTTATTCAAAGTGGGTTTTTTTTTTTTGTTGTTGTTGTTTTTTTTTTTATGTGATTCATCAGACGCAGAGAGATCCTCGGTTCGATGACCTGTCTGGGGAATACAAACCAGAAATATTCGACAAGACGTACAGATTCATCAACGACATCAAACAGAAGGAGAAACAGGTGAAAAGACGTTGAAAAGGCCACACACTTTTCATCCAACAAATCATTTAGCTAATTCCAATTGTGTCACAGTGTAGTGAAAAATAAACAAACAAACAAGGAAGAAAACAAACAGAAATAAATAAATAAATGACAGCAGTCAGATTTGTCGTAGAATTCTACAACACATTTGAAAGGGAGTGGGAGGAAGTAAAAGGTATTAAATCCCACCCCTTCACAATAAAACTGACATTATGTTACAATTGAAAGATACTAAATGTAAAGAGCAACTAATCAATATAAAGTGATTAGTGATGAAAGGGAAAAGGGGGGGAGTGAGGGGGAAAATGATAAGTACATAATGTTAACAACACAGAAATATGTAGTAATAATAATAATATCAATAGTTTTATTTACTATTATTGTTGTTCTTCCGTACGTCTACATGGTGTTTGCACAGAACTGACAGGAATAATGTAAAAGCGGAATTAACAGTTTACATGGGACAGGAATTATCTTACTAAGAATTAACATCAAAATAAACCAGTGACTTTATTCAGAATTACGTTTAATTTGGAATTAACGTTTTCAACCGGAATTAGATGTTTACACGGTTCATCTTAAAGTGGAATTAACTTTTATTTGGAATTAAACAGGAATAAAAACTCCCATGTAAACCCACCTATTGTGGCCGTGGTAGCAGTGGAGGCAAATACAACAGCCACGACCCACGCATCAGAGCAGCCATAGGGTACACCTCCAACCACACCCAAAAACAATCAGACATAGATAACATCCCCTGTCCTTCGACCAAGCATGTCCAAACAAAGTGCTGGTGTGGCTGAAGGTTTTTGTTCCAACTAAGGAGCAGCACACCAGACTGGACTCAATTAATCAGCTAATCTCAGTCTACAGAGAGTCGATTGGTTAAATTGTGAACTCTGGAACTGGAACAAAAACCTGCAGCCACACTGGCCCTTTGTGGAATAGTTTGGACACGCCTGCGTTAGACCCTCCTTCTCGGCAAGGAAAAACTCCAAAACCCAGTGGGAAAGGAGAAACCCCAGGGAGTACCACAGTGAAGGACAGATCCATTCCCATGGACAGACAGAATATACTGTAGATTAGTCCATTTGTAGATATAGGGGAGTGGGAGCAGGTCCATCCCTCAGATGGTTAAAGGTGGGGTCAGTCTAGCAACAATTGAATCCACAAATCAGTGACAGAGTTGTGATAGATGTTCGACTCAAATCTAATGAATAAAAACCAATCCAAAGCACTTTAATCAGGATGAGTGAGTGAACCAGGCAGCTCCAGCAGCTCCTTCAACAATAAACCACAGGTTCATTCCAGACTCTGCTCTCAACAGCAGCTGTGAACATGTTCAGGTCATGTGTTTGTCTGCAGGTGGTCCAGAGGCAGCTGAAGAAGATGAAGAGGAAGAAGAACAGCCAGAAGAAGGAGAAGCTGCAGTTCCTCCTCAAGAGGATGGTGAGTTGAAGCAGCACTTAACCATGTGGAATCTGGGACAGAAACATGAGGAGGAGAAAGAGGAGAGACAGTAGAGTAAGAAACACAAGACCAGTGACACGGAGGTCTGTGACTTTCTGACATAAAGTCGAAGTCTGTTTTTAATTTAAGAAAAAAAAATTGAGAAAATGTTTACATTGACAAAGCATCCTTTTAAAAAACTAAGTAATATGAACAACCCAAATTTTCTTCTCAAAAATAAGTGTAATTTTAACAATATTATCTCAGTTTATCATTTACACATGTCCATCACAGTGGATCTAAAAAAAACCAAACAGAACAAAAACCTAAAACTACACTTAAGTTCACGTCATTCACATGTTTTGTGAAAAGATAGTTTGTAAATGTACACATTCGAATGTAGTTTTTCATTGTTCTTTTTTACACTAAAACAGAGAAAAGATTGTAGTTGTCCTTATTTGTAGGTTATTTTATTAGTTGACTGTATGTGGAACCTGAACTGAAATGAGGATTATCTTCAGTGTAAGTTTTTTTTGTTCCTCAATTCATTCCAAAAAATCTTGTTGACACTTGACCTGCAGCGTCCTCACCCCCAAAACACTCACACTGTGTTTGTGGATCCACTGGAAGAGCATCGATGATGGTGTTTCTCTTGTTTCTGTTTCTGCAGGAAAACCAGGAGCGAGCGAGGCAGAGTCAAGAGCAGCAGCGAGAGAGAGAGCTGGAGTTCAAGAGACAGCAGAGAGAACGAGCCAATCAGGGAGCTCGACCGTTCTTCATCAAAAAATGTAAGAACTGAGCATCAGAATTATGTCGTCTGGGTCCAATAACCTGCTCTACCTCCTGAGCCGTGGTCGTCCCCTATAATTATTTCTATAATAATAATAATTATTATTTCATCTTAATTAAAAAACTGTTCATGAATCCATTGATTTATCAATTTAAATAAAAATCTGTGTTGTTTTGTTTTTTCTCTGAAGCTGAGAAGAAAAAGTTGCATTTGGCCGAGAAATACACAGAGCTGAAGAAGAGCGGGAAACTGGAGAGTTTCCTGAGCAAGAAGAGGAAGAGGAACGCCGGCAAAGACCGCCGTAAGCTGCCGCAGCAGCACCTGAAGGCAACATGAGGCGTTCACTGACCAGTCGAACAATAAGGACAGAACGAGGACAGTCAGTGCAGTGAACCCGTGAACGTCTCTCTTGCTGATGGGACCCATCTGTTAATTGTACATAAAGTTTTTTATTATAAAATGTTTCCTCAGTTACAGTTGATTTTCAGTGTGATTTTAGTTTTATTAAATAAACTAAACTCTGTCTCCACTTTCAGTGTCTGCACACTTTACAGTCTATGATCAGAGTTTGATGAAACAGAATGAAGCAGGAGGAGATGATGTGAACCAGATTTAATGTTCCTCCTCATAAATCACCACGAACTGTATCACACCCTGAACTATAGAAGCAAATCTGTTTCATCAGATTCTGATTTTTAAAAGCCATTACATTTTTAACACAAATTCTTTTGCACTGAAATTAAATATATGATTTTTTTTTGTCTCTGAATTCAACTATGTTCATTAAATTTCAATTTAAAGAAATCAGCTGCAAACAACTGAAATGCACAAACAAGTAACAATAATATGAACATTACACAAGGGTTAATCAACTGATCTCAGTCTTCAGAGAGTCAATTGGTTAAACTGTGGACTCTTGGTTGGAACAAAAACCTGCAGCCACACCGGCCCTTTGTGGAATAGTTTGGAGATGCCTCCTCTACATCATCATCAAAAATTTCTCTCTGTTCCAAAATCAATTGGGCCCTCTGCGCAGAGCCATCTTGGGCATCTTGATCGGTTGTGATAAGAAACCACACTGGCAAAGATATAATTATAGTGTCCTGCCTCCAGTTTGTAGCATATAGTGTGAGAGAAAAAAGATTCCCGCAATACAGAAGGTCAAATTCTGCACCTGCAGTTTGCATACATTGTTGCAACATTGTTTGTAAACACTGTCTGCTCTCATTTTCTGGCACATTTGACCCTTTGATGTTCTGTATACCAACACTCTGTCCTCCTCCTGTCTAGACCTGCTGTGTGGTACACAGAACATCGATTTCCACACTTCTATTAGCCCCGAGTCCAGTGGACCTGGACATCTTATATGTTATAGAAATGTGTGGTCATTAAATATGTATACTGATATATGTTCTTCACAGAAAATGAGCCAAAGTCAGTGAATCTCAGTTTGAAAAATTAATTAATTGTATCATTTTTCTTTTAATAAAAAATGAAAAGGGGTCTCACAGACCCGAACACCACACAAGGGTTAATTGAGTCCAGTCTGGTGTGCTGCTGCTTGGATGGAACAAAAACCTGCAGCCACAGTGGCCCTTTGTGGAATCGTTTGGAGATGCCTGATGTAGAGGGAGAGGATTCAGAAGAAGAGGTTTCTGAATTTGAGGATCACATTTCTGAAAATTCAGAGTCTGACAGTGACTCTGAAGAAGACGATGAGATTGAGCATCAGTCAGTTCCAAAACAAAGATGAGTCACAGGACCAGGCCGTCAGCATGGAGCAAGTGAGGAAATATGGATGTCAAAAAATTCTGAAATTGAATGGTCTTCTCACCCAAGAAAAGAGTCACCCCGCAAAACTGCCAATGTGATAAGGATGCAACCAGGGCCAACATGGATGGCAGTTACTCACACACAGGACATCAAGTCTTTTCATCCCAGATTCCATCCAGGAAATTATTCTTGACTGCACTAATTTAGAAGGAAGACACCTTTTTGGAGAGAGGTGGAAGGAAATGGACCAAATCCAATTACATGCTTACTTCAGAGTTCTCATCCTTGCTGAAGTTTTCAGGTCCAAAGGAGAATCCATAGAATCCCTGTGGGATGCAGAAACTGGAAGAGGCCATGCGTTCAATGGGGCTGATGTGTTGTCTTGACTGATATGTTTACTCTGTGTTCATGTGGTCAGCTTGTGTTGTGTACCAGAATGGGTTAAATTTCAAGTTCAAACAAAAGTCAGTTTTGAAAAACCTTGCTTCACTTGTAAATTTGTTTCCACTCATATCTTGATTTTAATTGATTTTCTTTATTATGTTTTAAATATTAAGTTATAAATGTGACCTAAAAATGGTAAAGGGCAAATATTAACCATATATATTGTTTATATTGCTTGTAATTGGGATAAGGTAAACATCTGTTCAGTATTTTAACATAGAAGTGTTTGATTGTTAGGTATTAAAAGCCACAAAATGCAATGGGTCAATCAGACCCACAAACACTGGCTAAGTAACAACAATACACAATTACACAAGGGTTAATGAACATAGTTGAATTCAGAGATGAAAAAATTCAGATGTTTAATGTCAGTACAATTCAGCATAAAAAATTCAATGGCTTTTAAAATTCAAAATCTAATTAAAACTATTTGCTTCCGTAGTGATCTGCACAAAAACTCTGGACCATGTTCCTTGTGTTTATAATTTACATCTGTTCATCACTTTTACAGATGATGAAAATCAACATTTTACCTTTGGTTTTTAGTTTTAATTAAAAAAATAAGGTTACGTTTTAAATTCAATGTGGTTTTTCACACACACACACACACACACACTATATATATATATATATATATATATATATATATATATATATATATATATATATATATATATATAACATTTGAGCAGCAGGTGGTGCTGGAGGAAATAAATAAACCAAAACAAAAAAGGGATGAAAAATTAACATATTTAAAAACTCTTCTAAAATAAATAAGCAACACCAAAAATGTGATAAAATATCCAAAACATGTGCAAAATATGGATATATATGCAATTAACATTTTTATTCAACAGTTTCAACAAAACAACTATAAACAACTGTTCCATTTATTTGTCTTAAATTTGTTAATTAGATTAATCATGATGATGGATTAATCCACATTCATTTTGAAAGATGTAGTTCATATATATACTTATATTTAAATTCAGGCATTAAGGGGTTAGAATAGATGATGATATTTCATTTAAAATGGTCAAATAGAGGAAAAAATAATTTGGGAACTGACTCAAAAATAGCCCTGGGTCTTTATGAGTTAATATAAATATTTTAAGTAAAGATCACTATTTTGTGTCAGAATTTTTTCCATATGTTTGTTACAGGTGTAAGATGATTTCTCAATAAAAACATAACATTTCCTCAGGAGAAACAAAAATGTAGATTCAAAATAAAAACAAAATTAAATCGAAACAAAAATTAGGTCTGTCAAAATTAAAGTATTAATGAGGATTAATTAATGATTAATCTGATTAATTCAATGAAACTGTTGTTCACAGTTGTAAAGGTGTTGAATAAACATTTTCATTACATATATTTTTTCATATATTTTTAGATATTTTATCCTATTTTTGGGTGGTTATTTTTATTTATTTTAGAAGATTTTTTTAAATATGTTTTACATTTTTTCATCATTTTTTGTGTTAGTTTATTTTTCTGTGAATTTTTTGCATCTTTTGTATTTTTTTTTCCTCCACATTTTTTGTGTTTCTTTGTGTATTTGGTGGGAAATTTGAACACAAAAAACAAAACCTGAGACAGAACAGTCCCTGGTTAAAAATAAAATGTAAATATTTGACAGCACTAAAAAAAGTAAATGTTAAATTAAGTAAAGATAATTAATTTCACTATAGCACGAACAATAGATAGATTTTTTGGTATGTAGCATATTTGCGACACTAAGCGTTAAGGGTCAAATAGAATCAATATGTTCATATAATTGAAAGAAAATGGAAAGAAGTAATTAAACTGTAACCAAAGAATTAAACCCATGACTGTGTTTTATGTAAGTATTATAATTTATCTCCTATACTTGTATCAATGCCCTCGGGGGCCCCTGAAGTTAATTATCAACATGCAGTGACACCCCACCCCCCTTTACACACACCCCTGTTCTAAATGCTTCAGAATCCTGTTTTCAGTTCTGACAGGTGGCATTCATCAGACCCCCAACCCACCCACTCACCCCACCCCCCAGGAGACACACCAGGACAAAGTGGGGTCATACATGGAGAGGGGGGGGGTTAATCACATGCCTTATATTCATGAGCTAATGGAGCCCATTCAAGGTTTGTGAATGAGACACCGATTGTTTTCAGAAATAAAATGTCTCTGAAAAATCAACACATTCTGGACTTGTGACACATTACTACACCCCCATTTATGAAATATAGCCCATAATAAAACAATACTAGTTATATACAATCAATCAATAACCAAAAATACATACCATTATGAACAGATCTGCACTCACATACACAGTAAATATTGATGTTTAAGTTTAGAGGATAAACACAAATAACCAGAGCTGGAAGTGACTAAGTACAAGTATTTAATTACTGTACTTAAGCAGATATTTTTATGTAACTGTACATTACTGGAGTATTTATTTGTCTATAAACTTTTTACTTTCACTACCTACATTTGTTCATAAATATCTGTATTTTATACTCTTTACATTTATATAAATATATGTACTTTATACTCCTTTCATTTATATAAATATATGCACTTTATACTCCTCACATCATCTCACCTTCGGACATCAGATAGATCAATACCTATGGCTCCATCATGTCATGTTTTGACATCATATGACACCATATCAAGCCTTGGTAGAGGTCTGCTGTCTCTGACTGCCTTGTTATTCTTAAGATAATTCAAGTTCAGATTTGTAAGGAACCTTTGTAGATGTAAACGTCATCATCATATAATTTGACTTTTTTCACTGTTATTATTTTACTGGTTCGGCCCACTTAACTTTTAAAACTGCAAATAGTTTTCTTGGGAAATTTCAGTTTGTTCATATTATTCACATTGTTTTCAAGATTGTAAACATTTTTATCACATAATTTAACTTTTTTCACTTTAAAACATAGAGGAAAGTTTGGAATTAACATCATTTCTATATTATGAGGTTATTCTTTCACTGGTCCCATCCTCTGCAGATCAAATTTGGCTAATGTGGCCCCTGAACTAAAATGAGTTTGACACCCCTGCTTTAGTTACCAGTGTACTTAATGTAAACATGTTACTATCAGCGTGCAAAGATGTCACATGACTCCCACATCCACTTCAACTGCACTGGGTCAGGGATGAAGGATGTCATTGTTGTTGAGGTGAAATGGCCTTGGACAGACGGTGCTCGAACTCCCCGCCTCTTCCAGGTGACCACGCCCCCTCCGCAGTCTAACTGTCGACCTCCGTCCTCTGGCGCTTCATGGTTGCTCATTGTTTGCGCTCAGACCTGCACGTCATGAATAGCCAATAAAAAACCCATCACTGAACGGTGAATCGGAGGCGAAGAAAAGCTGCGTGGATGGCGGTGGCGGCCTCCATACAGCTCTCAGCGTGGAAACCATCTGTCGGCTCATGAACTGAAAAGGATAATTGACTGTTTTATAGAGAGCGGAGAACAAACCCAGGGTGACTGATTTGTATTCTTTAGAAAGAACCAGGGGTTTCACACCACATCTGCCCCTCGCCTCCTTTAAGCTCCATTCATTGGCCCTTCAATTAGCACACTCAATTAAGTTCCCATAATCCCCTTATCCTCACACTGAGTGCCGTCCAACGCCACGCCCGACAACCACAACTAGCAACAAATGACACTTTAGTGACTGTTTTCTTTAGGCAGACAATGACAATTGATGGCACCCAAAGGCCGCAAGTCTTCACGGCAGAGCCATGATTGAAAAGGCGCCTGCAGCTGGCGGCTGATCCCTGATCTGTTTGTCGGCCTTTGTTCTGCAGATTAGGAGGGTTACGGGTAAATGGACGACGTGTGAATGGAGAGGAACTGAAAGCAGAGCAAATGCCAGCACTGACAACAACATGAAAAGACTGTCCTTTAATCTGAGAGAGTGTCGCGTGAGGCCTGGTCCAATGAATGTAAGAGGTTTAATGAGTGTGAGGGAGCAGGGGGGAGGAGGAGGAGGAGGAAGAGAAAAAGGAGGAGAAGAAAATCAAGTATGAACCTGAACTATCCAGCGTGTTTCTAACTGTAGAAGATGTTTTCAAGTCTGTTCTGATCATTTCCATTTTATCATGTAGTGACCTGGAATAAACCACAAAACATCACCATCATCATTACCATCATCACCGTCATTATCATCATCCTACTCCTCCTCATCCTCCTCCTCATCATCATCATCATCATCAGACACATTTCCTCTTTTTACAAAAGTTATTTATCAGTGTTTCTTCATTTCCACAGAAACACATTTAATCCCTGTCACCTCAGTTTACCTGCTGAACTTCAACACGCAAGGGATAATACATGGAACACGAGTTACTATCGAAAAATATTCCCCTTCAGGGCGGAACAACCCCGTCGGGGAATATTTTTCTGATAGTAACTCGTGTTCCATGTATTATCCCGCTTTTTCTACAGGTTATTACAGTTTTTTACTGTCACTACTCTAACAGACTAGTGTTGTGAAATAGGTGGGGCAGACAGAAGGGGGGTGCATAGAGTTTTGGCAGAGAAAAGAGAAAGACGGATGTACACAGTCAGGTCGGCGACCGGAGCAGGTGTTGTCCCGTTCCTGCAAATAAATACTGAAAACGAAGCTCACTGAAACCGCTCCTTTTTTTCTAAAAACCAGCATAGAGCAGTTAACCGAGGGGTAAAATACTTACTTCAGCCCTAGAGATTCTGTACGAGATGAGGACGGCAATTTCCCCTGATTTCCTGACTACGGTAAGGATAACATCAGGATAGGTTAACATTGGATAAGCTAGCAGTTACAGCAAAGCTAATATTTACTTTAAAAGTGACCGAACTACCTGCGGAGTGATATGGTACAGTGAATCTGAAGTGACAAAACCCGTTGCCATGGGCAGCGGGTGTTAACGGCGCAGCGGGCGGTTATCGAAAAAAATCCGCCCACTCACGTCATTTAAAGTGAACGGGACGTTCTAGAGGGCTGTAGAATAATCTTCAATAATTCGTGTTTGTCAGTATTATTAGTAATATCAGTATTATCAGTAATATCAATAATGTTCATTATTATCAGTAATATCATTATCAGTAATGTCAATGTTATCAATATTGTCAGTAATGTCATTAATATCAGTATCCGACAGTGACTTGTGATGCAGCATATATTCTTATGAATGCATTCAAATATGTTACACTTTAATTAACCCCAACATTAAAACATTATGATGAGGTGTGATGTATTATAGATGCATCCATATGAACTTTACTTTACTTAAAGCATACATTGACAACTTATGATCCCACATGGACTATTATAGCATCTTATGAGTCCTTATACCAGTTGATCGTCTAGGTGTGTGCATAGAGGAGCATTAGTACTCATAATATATTATAAGCCACATCAGTCAGCCTGTGGTTTATAACCAGCCCAGAGCGCTTATAACACCCTTGGATTTATCAAGCATTATAAGCTATATTTGACTGTTGATATAAAACTTCATGAATCATTATGAGTGTACTTATAATGCATTATGACTGATTATGATGCGCATTATAACTCATTATGAATGCGCTCATAATGCACTATAGATGTGGTCTTCATAGAAAGTGTTACCAGTAATATCATTATCAGTATTAACAGTAATACCAGTATTATCAGTAGTGTCATTATTATCACTAATGTCTGTATTATCAATAATGTCAGTATTATCAGTGCTTTCAGCATCATCAGTATTATCAGTTTTACATCCTGTTCCTCTGGTTGACATGTCTACCTCTAAAACTATCACATCGGTTGAATATTTTTCCTGTGATGAAGCAAAGACTCAGCGCTATCTTCAGTTTTGCGTGTTTTATTTTACAGGATCCCTGGGAAAAGCCTGTAACCCATTCAGTTAAAGCTGTGTCAGTGTTTTTATGGATTGCTTCTTAAAACTGTAATTGTTCACGACTCCATAAAGGACAGTGGAACGTTCCAGACCAAACCTCTGCTCAGTAAAACAAGGAGAGAAAACGTATAAAGAGGCTGGAGTGAAATGGAAAACAGATGTGAGTGAAGGATGGTTTCTCAGCACATTGGTCCATGGGATCTTTGCACCACGTTTCTCAGAAGTCAACAGTCTGGTCCATCAGAGTCACAGCCAGTTTCAGCTTCAGAAACATCTGAGTGGAATGAATGGAGGCGTCACCAGACACTTCAACATCACCTAAAAACTGCAGTGTCAGTCAAGCTGTTTGACCCTATATAGAGTATTTATGGAGTAAAGCAGCTCTAACACTACGCAGCAAAAAGTGGAGTGTTGATTTGAACACTTTTTCAGGGTGTATATACACTATATGACCAAAAGTATTCTCTCACCTGCCTTGACTTGCATATGAACTAGGGCATTAACTAAAATGTCGACGAGTCGACACGTCGACTTTTGTAGCATAAGTCGACTTAAATTTGGAGGAGTTGACAAGTCGCATGTTATTCTTTCTTGCCCTGCCTCCTCTCTCTCTTGCTCGCTTGCTCACACGTAAACACAGACCAGACGTAAACAAGACACCTGCAGGTAAGACAGTTGTGGTGGGCTAACAAAACACACATCACATGTGTGGAAATACTTCATTTTAGATGAAAAAAAAAAAACAGCGCGGCCATCTGAAGAGGTATCTGTTAACCTGCATTTGCTAGCTAACCTGTGTGATAAGTAGCGGTGCATTAAGACAACACGCTCTTTTTTCCACCAAAGACATGATATGGACAGTGTTGTGTTCATCTTATTGGCCTTAAACTTATTACACGTAATATAAAAAGTGAGGATGTGTGACGGACGTGTGGACAGTCCAGTTTTAGAGCCGTGGGACATATGTTCACCTACTGATGTTCAGTTACATTTAACAGAAAACTCTTTGCTAACATTAGCCTTTGTTTTGTTGCAGTTAAGTGCTTTTTGTGTCAGTGGACATTGTTATGTTGCAGTGAACTTTAACACAAGTTGCTCATTACTGGACAGACATGTGTCCTTGTTTTTTGTTTTGTTTTTTTAGCATGTGTCTGTTGTTTCTCCACTGACAATATGATGACGTCATCATGACCCAGTCGACGCAACTCGACTTTATTGACAGATAAGTCGACTTGAAAAAAAATGAAGTCATTAATGCCCTAATATGAACTTAACATCCAATTCTTAATCCATAAAGTGATATGGGTTCGCCCCTTTGCAGCTACAACAGCTTCAACTCTTCTGGGAAGGTTTAGGAGTGTGTTTATGGGACCATTCCTCCCAGAATCATTTGTGAGATCACACACTGATGTTGGTCCGAAGGCCTGGCTCTCAGTGTGTGCTCTAATTCATCCTAAAAGTGTTCTGTGGAGTTGAGGTCAGGACTCTGTTCACATTCATCCACATCAAACTCTCTCATCTATGTCTTTATGGACCTTACTTTTTGCACTACTGTTCCAACAAACTTGGCAGCATGAAAATATCCAGTCTCTCTCTCTCTCTCTCTCTCTCTCTCTCTCTCTCTCACACACACACACACACACACACACACACACACACTTGCAGAATACAGAAATGTCATATTAAACTCCATAGATTAAGAATGGAATGTTACTTGTCAAAGATGAAGTGTTAAATTCAACTCTACAAAGTGATGATCAGTGTCAGTGTGCTGCATTGTATTGTGGATACTGGGCAATTTACTCATTGTGTTCGATTTTATGTGCATGGCGTCAAGAGGGGGTTTGTGTTCATGTTTATTTATTTCTATGGTTTTTTTTTCCATTAATGTGAGAGCATTCGTCAAACCTGTAGGGAAACAATGCCCTACGGCAGGTGTCTGCAACCCTGGTCATAGAGAGCTGCTGTCCTGCATGTTTTAGATGTTTCCGTCTTCCAACACTCCCGATTCAAATGTTCAGCCTGTCATCCAACTCTGTAGATAAATGATAATGAACTTCAGGTGTACTGGAAGACGGTAATATCTAAAACATGCAGGATAGGAGCTCTGTAGGACCAGGGCTGCAGACCCCTGCCCTATGGCATTGGTGCGTTGAAGCTATGATTGATTTCAATACTTTCCTTTTTGAAAATCACAGTTCTTTCTAGGGTGACTGGCACCCATAGAGTGAAATGTTCTCCTCCATGACCCCCACCTTGGAGAGCCCTGCATTTCCACATAGTTATTTTAAAATGACATTTGGATTACGGTATAAATAGCTCTATTCAGTGTAATCAGATGACTTTAATTCAAATCTAAGTGTGTGCAAACGTACTGAGTGAGTGTTTGTCTCTATCAGTACATTTACATGCACTTCCAGAAATTTGAATTATTGTCTTACTTGGATTGAAATCAAAGTAAACACCTTAATTGGATAATGTGGTTCTGATGGAGCTTCTCCACACATGTAAACGCTGCCAACCTCAGCTCCACTACCGGCTGACCTGGACACGCCCCCTTCAGGAAGTGACCAGAGTCACCATGACAACATGCATGTTACTGTAATAAATCAGAGTGAACAGTACAAACTGAGCTGCTGCATAGTTATGGTCCATATCTTCACGGTTGTGGCCCATATCTTCATGGTTGTGGTCTATATCTTCATGGTTGTGGTCCATATCTTCATGGTTGTGGTCCATATCTTCTCAGGGTGTTGTTGTCCTTCTACGTCTGCTTCAAATGTGCTGCTTTTGTTTACTGATTGTTCTTCTTCTATGGTGCCAACTGGAAGAATGCCAATGTGAAAGGTCCTGTAGCCCCACCTAGAGTCTTGAAGTGGAATGTGCCTCATTCAATAATTCCATTTTCTTCTCCGAAACTCCAGTAAACTCTTTAGTTCAATCATTGCCAATAGTTCGATTTAGATGTGAATGTAAATATACTGTATATGTTCAGCCCTGTGATGAACTGGCAACATATCCAGAGTAAACCCCACCTTCACCCATAGGTAGCTGGGATAGGCTCCAGTGACCCCTGTGACCCTAGTGAGGGCGAAGTGGGTTCAGAACACGAATGAATGAATGAAAATAAGCAACATTCAAACAGTAGATGAAGGAAATGGCCTACTGTCCCAGCCACCCCCCATCCTTAGACCCTCCTTCTCTGCAAACAGTAACTCCAAAAACCCAGTGAGAAAAGAAGAACCTAAGGGAGAAGCACAGTGAAGGACAGATCTACTTCCATGGACGGACAGACTGAAGATACACCAGGACTGATGGACCAACAGCTGTGGAAGTAGTTCCAGTCTGTAATGTGGACGGTGGGCGCACATAAGGAGGTTCATAGAGTCAGGTGAGTCAGGTTTTTAAAAAAAAAAGTCCACTAAAAAATACATTATATTAAAAATAAAATCATAAAAATGTATCTGAAAAACTGTTGCATTCTTAATTAAGACAATTATTTCATGTCAGCTGGTGAAAATGTTTCCTTACTGGGTCTCAGGAGGAAAAGATGGATGATCTGATCAGGTTCCACGTTAATAATTCAAAGCGTCCAATTCTTCTGACCTTCAGAAATCAATGTGGGGCTTTTCTTCAGCTTTTCCCTTTGGGAGGTGTTCGTTCAGATGGACCAAACCATCTGCCGTTAATGTGGACGCTGCTCAGTGACTGGATGGACACAAACCGATCTGGAAGGACGAAACTAAATAGAATCCAGTGGATGTGGACCATACTGGACAGAGATACTGTTTCCCACAATGCATTAGGGTTATTTAATCTGAGCTAGTAGTTATGTGTTTAAGGTGCATAAATGTCTTCCATAACTACTGTTTAGGCAATTTAGGCAAACAATCAAAAGGCCCTTTTGATTTTTACCTACAAAAGTTAATTTATTAATTATTTATTCAACAGTTAATTAATTAAAATGAGTCAAAAAGAAAAAATGGTTTGCAGATAAAAACTAAAAAAATATACTTTTGACACAGTGGAAGCTAACGTTAACTTAATTTTGCTCCTGGTTCATCCACCAGCCCAGATCTTTATGGATAACTGATGTAGAATTTGCTTTTTGTGAAGTTTTTATAGTTTAACAGTTTAATTTTACGCCAAAATCACATTATTTTCAAACAAAACAAAACAAAAAAATATTTTCACATCACTGTGTTTTGGACAATGGGGCCTTAAATTTGCAACCAGTGGGGTGAAGCGGAAAATGGTGGACATCTGTCTTCATGTCCACATTCACCTGTCCAAAAACGATAACCCCAACTGTATGGATGATGTTAAGCTTTGTCATAATAGTCAGCACCTATAGAGTGGAAAATGCTTAATCTGCATAGCATCCATGAAATTTGGGTTGTCTTGATTTTTGGAATGGTGGAAGACAGTGTACAAGAGAAGATGTGCACATAAAATTTGGTGATGACTGATCATAGTTTTCGGACATTAGGTGATATCAGTGTTGTACCTGAACGCGTTCATTGAACGATCGTTCATGAACTATATCATATTTGTGACGAACGTGAATGCTTCGTTCACTTTTGCCAAATGAACGGGAAGTTGTGAACGCGGTTATTCAGGCATTTATTGAACTGCGCTGTTATGTAGTTCATATTTCGTTCTTATCACGTTGTAATTATTGAGTCCTATTAGGTATAAAATGGCATCAAAACACAGCATTATTATAGATGAGAGAGAGAGAGAGAGAGAGTGGGGGGGGGGGGGGGGGGGTGCAGAGAGAGAGCAGGTGTTGTCCCGTTCTTGGAAATAAACATTGAAAACGAAGCTCACTAAAACCGCTCTTTGTGTTCTAAGAACCTGCAGAGGGAAGTTAACCCCGGGGTAAGGTACTTACTTCCGCCCTGGAGGGGTGGAGATTTCCCCTGATTTTTTGACTACAGGATAACGTCAGAAACGGTTAATAATAAGTTTACAATAATAACACAAAAAAAGAATGAAAAAAAAGAACGAAAAAGTTCATTTTAGGATCCATGAACTTCTAGTTCATAATTTGGAAGAATGAACGATGAACTGAACTAATTCATATTGAGCAACTTGAACTGAACTTTGAACTAGTTCCTAATTAAGGTGAACTTTCCCAACACTGGGCGACATTAATCCTTTTCGCTATAACATAACCTACTATGGAGAGAAAAAGGCTTAATGTGGACTGTATCCAGAAAATTGAGGTTACCATTTTTTTTTGTCTGCATTTGTTCTCATTGTTTAACACCACAGAGAGGGTGTCAACATTGTTTGAGATCAATGCATTTTTTAGTCTTGCAGCCAAATATTGTAATATTTAGTGCATGTGTGTGACCATCACCGGTCCTCCCTGAAAGCTGAGCAAACATCCTTTATTAAAAGCTGCTGTGGCTCAGTTGATAGAGTGGGTCGCCCAATGACCGGGAGGTTGGCGGTTCGCGTCCCGGCTCTGGCTGTCCACATGTCGAAGTGTCCTTGGGCAAGACACTGAACCCTCACTTAGGCCCCCAGTAGGACTGACCTTAGACCATAGAAACCTACTGGTGTATGAGTGTGTGTGTGAATGGGTGAATGAGAGGCTAATGTAAAGCGCTTTGAGCACCATGAAGGTGGAAAAGCGCTATATAAATGCAGTCCATTTACCATTTAAAACTCTCTATTATAAGCCAGGGAGGGCAGTGCTACACCTCAGTGATGTGTGGGGGAAACAAAGACTGGACAGGCACGTACAGGGAAAGAAATTAATAGGCGGTGCTATTGCAGTTAAAGATTGTAAGGTGGTGTGTTATTCCCAACTACTAACTGTCCATCAACAAAAATAAATAAATAAATCGAGAAAAGAGAAGAAAACCAAAACAGCACAAAAGAAAAAGAGATTCGATAAATAAATAATTAAACAAAAACAGTAGTGAGCACCATAGTTGTGGATGACTTGATAGTGTAAAATAGAATGCAATAGAATAGAATAGAATAGAATAGAATAGAATAGAATAGAATAGAATAGAATAGAATAGGCCAGAAGGGGACACTAGTGCAAGAAGAGAATGAGTTTAGGGTAGAGATTCTGGAGAGATTCTCAGCACATTCTGGCGGATCCCATCATTCACTGAAATGGGACTCGGCAGTAGCTGACCCGATCAAACATACAAGTGTGAAGGACCCGGAAGCCCAGAATAGCAATCACGGCAAGGCAGGGCCAAGCCAACAGGGCACCCTGGGCAGAAGGAGCTACAGGGCGCCGCCCCCAGAGAACGACGCAAACCCGGAGACCAAGAGGGAGCAGCTACCATTTTGATTTTTGAAGAGGTGAAAATGGGCATGCTGTTATTATTATTATTATTATTATTATTATTATTTTGAACTATATATATAAATCATACATACAATTACATATTGTACATACTATATACTATCTTATACTGAACCATAATCAATGTATTCATTGTTTATATTATTTATATATTATAGAAATAATATATATAGTATAGAAATGTATATCTATATTTATCATTATTACTACTATTGGGTGGCATGGTGGTGCAGTGGTTAGCACTCATGCCTCACAGAAAGAAGGACCCTGGTTCCATTCCTACACCAGACCTTTCTGTGTGGAGTTTGCATGTCCTCCTCGTGTCTGTGTGGGTTTTCTCCAGGTACTCTGGTTTCTTCCACCATCCAAAGACATGCACCGATAGGGCAGGCCTCCCTTGAAAAAGAGATCATTGATCTCAATGGAACACATGTAGGTAAATAAAGGTTAAATAAAAAAATACTTCTAAAAATACTATTAAATATGCATATATTGTACATACTATATAACACATTTACAAACAATAAGCTACTTATTTTTAATATTGTTGTTGACTGTTGCTCTGTCATTTTACCACCTGTCACTGTCAGTACTTTACTGGGTGCTCTTTTTTTTCTTAATATTTTCCTGTAACTCTGCACTGTGATCTTTCTTGTCTGTATGCTCTGTCTCCTGCTGCTCTTGGAACCTCCATTTCCCGAGGGCTTTGCCTGGAGATCAATAAAGTTCTATCTAATCAACACCTGATTTCTGGCATTATGTTATGTTAAGTGTTTGTGTTAAGTGTTTTACAATGTCCCAGGAACTTACTCTACTAAATAAAACACCCTCTGACATTTAATGGCTGTGACACTATCAGAATGGAGTCTGGACCCAAATGGATGACTCTGAGGCTACGTCCGCACAAGTTCAATATGGGATTAGTTTTGAAATCATGTCCAAAAGATATTATGTAAAAATGGAACTGTTTCGGTAAAAATCCACATCAGCATGGGGGCAAACCGCTTGTTGAAAGCAATGCAATTCAAATGCCACACCACTATGCACCCACATCCCACAGAGCGGCTAGGTCACTCAATGACCAAGAGGTTGGTGATTTGTGTCCCGGCTCTGACTGTCCACATGTCGAAGTGTCCTTGGGCAAGACACTGAACCCTGACTTAGGCTCCCAGTAGGACTGATAGAACCTTAGAAACCTACTGGTGTATGAATGAATGTGAGGCTAATGTAATGTGCTTTGAGCACCATGAAGATGGAAAAGCGCTCTATAAGTGAAGCCCATTTACCATTTATCCTTTTTACTACTGGCGCGACAGACACTGGACACAAACAACAATAATAACACTGCTAACACCCTAACCCATTCACCACTGCTACTCTGTTGTTTGCCATTGTTGATGTCTTGTGAGGAGAATGAATGCTACGGGTGCAAGGTCATGTGGTCATGGCGTGGGTGTGAATACACACAGCTACCCGGCAGGATCGATACAGAAACAGCACTGTATCCAGATCTTCCTACTCTGGGACCCGTTTTCCAAAAACTTCTTTTTCAGGTATCTGCAAGACTGGCCCCATCTTGACAAAAGGCCAATCCGTTAAAAAAGCACATCAGTTTCACGCGAGCTCATATTCGTGCAGATGGGGTATGAGAGAGCTACCACATAAAATACAGGCCATTTAATGAAGAACAGGGTTTAATACACAGGTAATCCATCAGTGAAGCAAACAGGATGAATGAGGAACAGGCAGCCAAACCGTCGGTGCACAGGTTGTCTATCAGCGAAGCAAACAGATTAAAAAAACAACAGCAAAAGGTAAAAATCCAGGAGACAAGGGCAAGGTTCAGGAAACAGACAAACAGCAGAGACGGTGGAAAACAGGCACAGGTCATACACAGGAAGTAAATACACAAGAAGACTCACTGGAACATTTAACACTAAGTCAAGGACAAACTGTCAGAGAAGACATGGAGGACAGAATATGTAGAGGGACACGCAGGTGGACAAAACAAGTGACACTGGTGACAGATGAGGAAAACTAGGGGAAAGGTGAAACACAGAGAAAGAGAAGGAAAAACAAGGAAGAGAGAAATCTAACAAAATAAAACAGGAAATGGACAGAAAAGGCAAAATATGAACTAAAAACACAGTTTGACACAGATTATAATAACAAATTTCAGTTTTCATAAAGTTTACATTTAGCCTTATCTGACATACTGATATAACAAAAACATCTTTGTTTACTTATTTTCTTTGATATTTATGTCCAAACATCTGTGTGTTGAAGATTTGACAGACATACAGTTGGACGTTCAGACGTTCCAACAGGAAGTGACTCAGAGTGATGGACATGTTTAACAGTGAAGGATGGTGATGTGTCAGCAGCTATCAAACAGCTTTTAAAGGCAGAGCAGCTTTGTAATTACACTGCTCTTTGAAGCCCTTGACCCCCTTACTATTGCCCCAGGGCATCATGGGAGGATGATAAACTTCAGAGGCATAGTTTTATGGGATTTAGATGACACATGGTGGAAGACATGTTTTTTCATTTTCATCATTTAGTAATGAAATACTCAAACTTTACCAGGTTTTAATCACAGCTTCAGGACAGAAGGCTCATGTAAATATTTTAAAATGACAGAAACATGGCAGTGAATGATCTGAAGCTCAATCAAATCTGTTTGGAGATAAAAGGCTTGTCATTCTGTTGGTGACATCTTTGTCCCTTGATGCTCCGTGACCTTTTCAGAATGGACTCCAAATGTTAAGGGCTGAATAATAACAGCTAATTTAAACATCACACATGGAGGGGCATTATCCAGCAGAATAATAAGATCAACCAGGGGCTGGTTATTGTCCTCATGAACCTGTTCATCTATTGGTTTCCAGTGGTTGAAGAGTCTGGATCAGCTCTGTTTATGAGCAGCTAATAATGAGTTTTTAGACTGAATGCATGAACCAACATCTAGAAGAAGAAACAGGTTCTGAACTCCACTATAAGAGGATTAAACCATAAACATAAAAAAAACTAAATACACCAAGTATCTTTAATAACACACAATGAAATTCATGAATGTTAGATAGATAGATAGATAGATAGATAGATAGATAGATAGATAGATAGATAGATAGATAGATAGATAGATAGATAGATAGATAGATAGATAGATAGATAGATAGATAGATAGATAGATAGATAGATAGATAGATAGATAGATAGATAGATAGATAGATAGATAGATAGATAGATAGATAGTTGTCTTGCTAACAGAGAACATACATATAAATGCCAGCAAAAGCATAACTGCACCATTCCTTAGTGGAGTAATTAGTGCTGTTAGAAGATTTACATTTTTAAACAGATTCACATGGTTCCTGTGAATTGATTTTGATTAGTCATAATGAGATAATTATTTTCAATCTATATTAACTGCATTTCATTTTGAATTGTTAGCCAACATGCTAGCAGAATCCACAACTAATGTATGCATAACATTAATGCCATATTTTAAGTTGAAAGTGCGTCAGTAGAAAGAAGACTCTTTCCTTCAGAGATTCTGCCCTCAGAACCACAGGTCCAGCCTCTGCTTTATTCTGGAGTCCCTCAGGGCTCAGTTTTAGCACAGTTGTATTATCATTTTCTAACATCAGTGTTAAATCAGTCCAGGGTTCAACAAATGCTGTGGATCATTTAAAGCCTGAAGTCGGTGAAAGTCATGACATTAAAACCACTGGATTGATTCCATCCAACATCAAGACCTGAGAACCAGTCATAGGTGTCATTTTCACCGGGGATGGCGGGGACATGTCCCAACCACTTTATATGATGAAAAATTTTGTCCCCCCCACTTTTAAAATGTTTATCAATTCATTACTTCTCGGAAAAAATGGTAGTCAGGAAAAACCAGCCTAGATTTGGAGTTGAATTGTCTATTCTAAAATGTACAGTGTTGATGATTATATGGGGACATCTAGTGTTGAATCTGCAGGTTGCAAACATTCAAAATGTGAAAACGCAAATAGGTATGGTTTAATTTGTCACAACGGGCCACTGTACAAAAATGGCGGACACACAAGGCGTACAGAAAAACGGTGCGCTTGGAGGATTAGCAAAGGCTAATGCAAGAATGATATGTCAACACAAAGTGTAAGCAAATCAACAGTTAAAAGGGGCGGGGCGGAATAAGGTGAATAGCAATATTTATATTTTGCGAATTTCCAAGGGTAATGGAAAAGCTAATGATGTAACCAGCAGAATCCGGTCGTTTTCCAAAATAAAAGATTGTTCAGACTCGGATAATAAATAAAGAAGAAATAATTAAGTAATTATTAGGCGGCCGGCGGCCCGGTACCCAGGGGTTGGGGACCCCTGCCTTACATCACACATATACATACATAGTCGTACCCAGCACTTTTCAGACCATACTCAAGTTTATTTTTATTGTCCCCAGCGCTTAAAAAATCAAACTGATGCCCATGGAACCAGTTCAGTATCTGTAACAGATCAGTACATTCACATCATTCTAGAAATGCTATGTTCACATTGCAGGTTTTAATGCTCACTTCAGATTTTTAGCTCAATTTTTAACGGATTTCAATTCTGATTTTATGATCTATTGAATGCCTCCCTTTTGTTGATAGCAAGACATCACAGCTGTGAGGTCCAGATGAGCACAGGGCCATTGGCAGCCTCTTTTTCATTCTTATGTAATTGTGATGAGATTGGGTTCATGAGATCGAGACGAGACGAGATTTTAAAAAAAACCTAAATTACAAATTATATGAATGGACAAGAGACTTTTATTTAACTGAGATTGTAGAACACTGTAAGAATTAACTTTTAATGAACTTCTTCCTCTACAAATTAAAACTAAAATAAAATGTTATAAAACTTACAATAAAATAAATAAAATTATATACTTCTCCTTTTTTCAAAATCAAAACTGGTGCTTGACTGTGGAAGTTGAGGTCCGAATGTGTTGAGGTCTGAATGAGGAAATGCACCTCCGCCAGGTGCATTTCCTCCACGATAGTGCGGCGCCACCAACTCCGGGCTTTACAGAACCCTCTGCCGGGACTTCGTCACTTCCTGGACTCACTGCCCCTTCTCCCCCGCATCACCAGGGCAGGGACCGGCCCACGTATAACAGGTGCCAGGGGTCAGCTGCGATGTTGAAAACATAGGAGTCTAATGCACACGCGAGTCAGAGAGTCTCCCAGAAACCCCATGGTGGCTGGTCCGGACGCAGTGGACCATAACAAACCCAATGTCCAAAACCAGAGGGGGGGATTCCCCAGCAAATCACACCCATGTAATACCAGAATTTTCCGACATCCGGCTTCCAGACTTCCGGCTGCTTGCTAGATAACAAATCTCACAAGACAGAATTTTAGCGCGACGGGAAATCTCACCAAATTACATCTCGCGAGATTTTGTCACACGAGATCTCATCACACCCCTAATCAGTACTATTGGCAATACGTAGGAAGTCACAAATGGGCCCTTATCAGGGACGGACTGGCCATTGGGCAATGTGGGCAAATGCCACTGTGGCCGTTTGGTGATGCGGCCGCTCGCGGCTTTCGGCCGCATCACCAAGCGGCCACAACAGGCGGCATCATAAACAAATAAATAAATGAAAATATAAAGCGAAGCGGAGCGGCCGCATCAATAGGCGGCCGCAAATGATTAGGCTGAATGAATGAATGAATAAATAAATAAAGCGGACCGGCTGCGTCGATAGGCGGCCGCTAGTGTTGTGCGGGCTACCCGCTGGCCAGCGGATATCTGCGGGTACCCGCGAGTCGGGCGGGCTGGGTCGCAGTATTAATACATATTGCGGATGCGGGTGGGGCGGGTCAGGGACGATCAATACCCGCTGAGGTGTGTGTGTGTGTGTGTGTGTGTGCGTGCGTGCGTGCGTGCGTGCGTGCGTGCATGCTCGGCTCGCACATGTGCAAGCCCGTCAGTTCCTGTTTTGAATGCTTTTTTATCCCAACTGCAAGCCCGTCAGTTCCTGTTTTGAATGCTTTTTTATCCCAACTTTTTGTTATTTGTTATTAGCGCCAAATCTCCCTGAACACTCAGAGATAAGAGTGAAAATGGCGGACTTGATCAGGGAGAAGATTAAAACAGGCGATGCGAAGGTTTTACGGAAACGTTGTATGTGTTCGCTTTATAGAGTGATGATGTGGGTGGAGTCTATTTTATGTGCTGGAGTGCATATTGAGATGTTAGAAAGGAGGCAAAAATTATGCTTCATGACTTTTAACATTAGAAGCGCAAGGTAAAGATGCCGCGAATGTACTATGTGAGTTTAGAGCCAAATTTAAGCTCGCGGGTTGATAGCGGGCGGGTTGGGTTTATCAATACGTGACATCATGCGGTTTGGGCGGGGCTTTCTTTCGGGGATTTCTGTAAAACCCCCTAACCGCGCATCACTAGCGGCAGCAAATCAATAAATGAATAAATAAAAATAATAAAAAAAATAATAAAGCGGAGCTGAAGGCGGCCACAAAAAAGAGAGGGAAAAAGCAAACAAACAAAACAGCCAGTTAACCCTGACAAATAATAGGCCTACTAAACTAAATAATAAAAATAATGAAATTTTTTTCCTATAAAGGACAAACAGCCTGAATTTATCTAATGTCTAATTTGTTATAAGGTTTTTTGGATGTGCCCACAAATGTGGCCTCTCTCTATCAAAATTGCCAGGGCCTCTTTTTGGTGCCAGTCCGCCACTGGCTCTTATATATGGTGAATGAAAGGTCAAACAAATGCCAATTAATGTCTTATACTGTATATGCTGTTGGACTGCAGGACCTTGATTCTATTTTCAGAGCCACACTAGATGCCCCCAGAAGTAGCAAATCTAATGTGCTACCGTAGTAGTGTAGTAAATGCTCAATGTAAGTTTTCTCTAGATTTCTCTGAACCTGGCTGACAAACCTTTTAGCCCACCTTCCCTGCTTATGAAGCACGACCAGATCTATACATGTAGTGAATAGGGAGAGCGTGGCTTGGCTAGTCCCAAGGAACATCTCCTATAAATTTCAGTTGATTCTGGCTGATGGTTTTGGAAAAAAAAGATTCTTGAAAAATTATGCATGTACTCAGAGATAGGCAATGGACAGACAGACAGACAATGGACAGATGAGAGCTGATTCCAATAGTCCATCAGACCTTCAGGCCATTGGACTAAAAAGGCATTAGGACCAGTCAGTGCTGGTCATAAAAGACGTCAGTGAAGAATCCTCTGGGACAAACGGTAGAACTTTCCATAGTTAGATCTTCAGGTAGTGGAAGCAGCCACATTTTCCTCTCATTATTTGTTTCTTTTTCATTGTGAAAGTGAAGTCGAGCACAAAAACCATCTGAAATCGAAGTTAAAACCAGTCTTTCAGCTGGTTTTAACTCCATGGAAACAATGAAGATCCTTTTGTGTGAGTCGATACCAAAGCCAAGTTAAACTGTGAACTCTACCAACCGCACAGAAAGAAGATGCTGTTTGTTGTTGTGGTTGTTGCTATAGTTACACACAGATGCATTTTATGCATGAATTATTTTCCTGTAAACACAGATTTACACAAACCAAGAAATGTTTTTTTGCCTGATCCCTAAACAAGACACTAAAATGTAGGGGGAAATATAGTATTTAGTATTTAGTAAAATATGTGCATCAGTGTGGACATGACATGACCTGGTGATGTTCTGCTCTGGATATTAACCCTTTTAACCCAAACCCTAAAATTATCTGCCTTTTTTCTTATTTTGTCTGAGTAAAATATTTGAAAATATGTTATGACTGAGTCTGTTTGCCCTTTTTTCCAGAGCACTTTTATTTTTTCCATTTTTGACCTTTTCTCAGCACTTATAAGGAGAGAATACAGGAAATATACAGGGAGTCAGTCCACTTGTCCATTTTCCACAGCTCTTTTATCCAGATCTTTCAAAATCTAGCGATCATTTACAATTTAGTGCATGTTAGAATTTTCTCTTCTTTCTCTGAACAGGTCAATGGCTCAGGTTTCAGGAACTGCTGGAATTTTTTCGATACCACATGAAGTTAAAGTGATACAGTCATGAGATTTTAAAAGAGTTAAATCATCCCTTGAAAATCAGCTTGTTTTATGTCCACTTTTCCTCACTTTGGAAAAAAAAATGAGTTTGTAAATTTCACCTGTCTTATTTCTGATGTTTAGAGAGTTATTATTATGTTATGTTATGTTATGTTATGTTATGTTATGTTATGTTATGTTATGTTATGTTATGTTATGTTATGTTTCAATGTTGGTCTTTCACAAGTAATGAAGTGGTGAATCATTTAAAAAAGTTTGAACATTATTATTTTTTTTTTTTCATGAAAAATGAGTGGATTCTCCTAATTGAACCATTACCTGTTTGAGGTAAGGAACACTATTGCACGGAATATTAAGGGAATAGTTAATAATGTAATTAGTAATGAAATATTAACAGTGCTTCTTAGGATTTTTTTTTTGTTTCAGACATCATTTGGATAAATAAACATACACCAGGTCAAACTGACCCAGGAACACCACTGCTGTTCCTGACAAATGAAAAACAGAACAGGAGGCTTGTATGAATCAAACTTTTAAAAAGTCCAAATTCTGAGATAAAAAAAAAAAATCTAAATCATGACATAAAAAGCAAAAATTGTATGATAAAAACACAAAATTATGATATAAAAAGTAAAAAATTATGCCATAAAAAGACAAAATTATACAATAAAAAGTTGAACTAATGAGATAAAAAGTCTAAATTATACAATAGTCTAAATTATTAGATAAAAAAGTCCAAATGATGAAATAAAAAAAATCTAAATCATGAGACAAAAAGTCAAAATTATGAGATTAAAAGTCTAAATTCCAACTCACTAAGCACAACCAGAATTAATCCATATATATAAGGCACACTGTCACTTTTGTAGAAAATTCTAATCTTTTTAGTGTGCCTTATAATACAGTACATAATTTTTTATATATAGATCTGAAAGACTATTTTTTCAGTGCAGTGAACTTCCTGCTCACTAAAACTGCCTGTTTCCAGGACAACCAGGCAGCATTTTCTGCCTTTTTTCCATCCTTCCAGTGTTTTCTAGCAGCTGTCGTGAGGCTGTGTCGTCTCGTGGTGATCCGACAGAGGCCCACACTTAACTGCTGTGGTTGTGTTTGAGGCTTCAGCGGTGTCGTTTGTTTGGAAATGGTCGCCGCCTCTCCACGCTGGCGACCCCGAGGTCAGACATGGAGGAAGACAGAAAGCGTGGGAAAGAAGAAGTCACCACAGAGGAGAGAGGAGGATCCAGTCCAGCCAAAGAACTGGTCCAAGGGTGACGTGGAGGAAGACAGAGGAAGCAACACATGTCTGCACTTTAACGTAAAGTTGAAGAAAAGCAGAGAAACACCTTAAAACTCTCAAATTCACATCAGTCAGGTTGAACACAAGAAGAGTTTTATCTACAAAGAAAAACTGACAAATGGTGTCATTTTAGAGAAGATAGGACAGCTGTACCTGAGATGAGATGAGATGAGATGAGATGAGATGAGATAAGGGAAACAGCAGGGTTTACAGCAGCAAAATACAAGAAATATATGGAGAGAAGTTAGTTCATTTATTTGTCAATAGAAAATAATGGATTTGCAATTAAAAAAGAGATTTGAGAGCAAAAGACAGTAATATAAGACAAAGGTGAGATAAGGTAAAATAAGAGAAGCTAAAAGTGAGATGAGAGGGCGTAAGATGAGAAAAAATTGAGATAAGAGAAAGGTGAGATAATTTAAGATAAGATAAAGATTAAATGAGATAAGCTAAATGTGAGATAAGGTAATTTGAGATAAAGATGAAATAAGATAAGATAAATGTGTTATAAGACAAGATAAGATGAGATATGGTAAGATTAGATCAAATTGAGATAAAGGTGAGATAAGATCAGATTAAGGTGAGATACGGTAAGATGACATAAAGGTTAAATGAGATAAGATAGAGGGAAGAATATATAAGTTAATGTCAGATAAATAAGACCAGACAAGGGTGAGATAAAAATCACCAGTGGTTTGACCTTTAACCCTTTTGTTAGTGTCTATTTCGTAAACTCATCTGTACTTCCTGTTCTCGTTTATCCTTTCTCACATCCTGGCCTCTTTCGTCTCCTCCTCTTTCGGGTGGCAAAGGAATACACCTGGAAACAAAAGTTTAATAAAACACGTTTGATGTCAAAGTTTTGTTTTTTTTCATTGACAAATTCACCAGATCAGATCAGCCATAGAAACATAATAACTTAAAAATACATTGTCTTACATTTGTTTCTTGTGCTAATGTGAGATAACTGGTAATGGTTCTCACTTGTGTGTCATGGATCCCTATGACAGGTGCATCATGGGTAAACTGCTGTGGGAATAATATTGATCTCCTTATATGGACATCACGTAGGTATAAAATACATACATACAATTTAAATATAAGAAAAAAATCCTAAATCACGTGGAGATAATTAATTTGACTGTAGCATATACAATGGGTAGATTTTTTGGGGGTATGTTCCATATTTGCAACAATAGGCATTAAGGAGTTAAACTGAATCTTTTGTTAAATTTGTCTTAACCCCTTAATGCTTAAATTTTAATATACGTTAAAAAGTAAATGTTATATTAAATGGAGATAATTAATTTGACTACACCATATACAATAGATAGATTTTTGGTATGTTGCATAATTATGACACTAGGTGTTAAGGGGCTAAAGGCATGTTTCATTTACGATTTCATGTTGTTTATTCATATTTTATAGTTTTCTGCAATAGAACAGCAGCTCAAATACTTTACTGAACTGAGAATCTCATGTTTCTGTTACACTCTTTATTAATGTCCCATGTGATTGACAGCTGGAGTGAGAGCCAATCACAGATCAATACATACATATCTTCACCTCTTACTGTATGGAATTGCATCAGCCTTGTCCATCATCTTGAAGCCCTCATCTGTCAACTCTGGGATCCCTAAGGCCCGCTCCATTCCTGTTTCATATTTAGAGTGTAACACGTCACACAAACTTATGGACCCAGATGCAGGACTTGGAGACTTGGACTCAGTTATACAGTATTTATTAATAAATTCAATAAATAATGCACATTCTCCTGATATCTGGTGTAATGTAACATCACCAGGCGCCGTAACTGCAGGAGAATCAGAGTCGCAGGTCAGACAGGCAACGTGATCTTTCAGAGCAAAGGGGAAATCCAAACATGGTTACGGTTGTGGAGATGTAACAATTATTTTGCATCAATGTGGGTATGTCAATAACAATTGTTGTCCTTATAATTACACAAAATCTGTTATTTGGATTTTAATTTGTTTTGGTTAATACATGACAGGTTGGGCCTCTGAGGCAGCATGTGGAACCTTTTAGTTTGAGTCTGTTCCCAGCAGGCACTATATAGTGCGACACCACCCACTATAACTAGCATTTTCGCACCTTTAACTCTTCCCTATTGTTCCAGATCTGTATGGAAGCAGTAAGCAGCTGTGCAGTCAGAGAAAATTCCTGTTTTAGCTTCTATTAATTTCATTTTTAAGTGAAATGGCTACTTCAAAGTTTGAATAAGTTGCTCACAATGTGCTGAAACATATCTGTGCCACAGGGGTGAAAGTAAGATAAGATTCTCGCAGGAACTGTGCAACTCAAAAGATTTTTTAGCTCACGAGCTAAAAATAACTAATTAACTAAATAACTAATTAAAACCAAAAAAATTTTGTAAAAATTAAATGTTTTACTAAATCATCGTCCTCTACAATGCCTCCTCCTGTCACCACTCTCTCACTCTCAACTGTTGTGAATAAGAAGCAATTACTGAATTATTAGCCTGCCAAAGTTAGACTTCTAGCCTACTTAACATATTTATGCAAAAAAAAGAAGAAAAAATAATATTTATCTGACAAGGTTTTACAGCAGTTTTTGTTTGTGGCTGTTTTTGGCCTTAATGCTTCGAATGGGATACAAACTTAAAATCCATCCATGAGTCTGTCCATCCATCTGTCCGTCCGCCTGTCCGCCCATCCATCCATCCGTCTGTCTGTCCCTTCAGCCGTCTGTCCATACATCCATGTGTCTGTCCATCCGTCCGTCTGTCAGTCTTTCCGTCAGTCCATCCATCCGGTTGTCTTTTCTTCTGAGCATCAGAATGATAATATTTACAGATTAATTTATTCTGTTAATAATGAAGCTCAAGCAAACCTCATCAGACTGAGCCTTTAAATATAAAATAAATGAATAGTGTTCTCTTTATGTTCTGGCTCTGGGTCTGGGTTCTTAGGGTTCCCTGTCTGGTCGTTACACAGTGCTGTGGTGTTTGGAGGTGGGGCTGCTGGGTGGTTGGTGGTGGTGGGGGGGCTCTAATCTATTCATGGGCTTCTTGGGGAACAGGAGCCCAGCTGCTCTGATGTTGGAATAAAGACCAGTCCACCTTTGTTCTGTTTCATTTCCCCCTCCTCCCATCAGCTCCTGCTCCCATCAGCCCCTCCTCCCATCAGCCCTTTCATTCCTCCACACGTTGGACATCATCTTTTTGTCCTCTTGTCATGTTTCATCATCCGCTATAGTTTCTACTTTTGTTGATCCTACTGCTTTTTAAAGTGTATTTTCATCATAAATATCCGTTTCATCTGCCAACGTTCTGCCTTTGTGGGGTTTTTTTTTTTTAATCCGGTCTCATAAATTCACACATACAGAACACTGTCACATGCAAATGTATGTTCTCACCTCAATTAAACATATGACAGAGCTTTAAATGGATCAGAAACTGAAATATAAAATAAACTCATAACATATCTAAATGCAAATACATACGTTTACTCACAAAGAACATACACGAGTAATACATAACACTGATTTAATTTAAGCAAATCCAAATTAAAACAAATTTTACTTCTGTTTATACAAGTTGTTAAATAGCAATGAAATGGAACAGCAGCATTATCACAATCAAAATTAAATAAAGTAAATAAACAGCATTTTAACAAATAATCAGCCAGTAAGTAAATGGAATAGATTAAAAATTTTTTTTTTTTAAAAAATAGGTCAATCAAAGAGTCAATAAGTATGCAGGTAAATCAATAAGTAAACAAATAAACCAATGTGCAAATGACTAAATAAATGAAGTAACTGAGTAATTAAAATATAATCAATAATTCAATCAATAAGTAAATAAATGGGAAACAAAATACGGAAATGAACCCTGTATCAATTAATGTCATGTATTTTTCCACAGTTTTAGCAAGGAAGCACATAATTATTGCTTAAAAATGCACACACACACACATATATATACATACACACACACACACACATAATTCCCTTCATTAACCTCAATCAGTGATGCGTAACCAGAGACAAACAGGACCCACATACAAGATTCTCAGACCACATTAAGATTTGAACAGATTTATTAAAGTACTGTGGGTGATGTACTGGGGAAGCTGGGGAGTCACCAGGAGAGAATTAATTGAGGCCGCAACAAGGGAACAAGGCAGAGACAATGTCAGTATGCCAATCAGAATCAGGGTCAAAACCAGTAATCCAGAAAAGATAAAAAGGGAAAATCCAAAAGATGTTACCAGTGTAAATGCGAAGGACATGAGTCCTGAATCCAAAATGGCGCCGACAGGGAGGAGACAAACTCAGTTTCAGGTGAGGATTCTAGGTGCTGTGACATGAAGCAGATTTCAAAAGACAAAACCGACAAGTGGGAGACAGCAGACCAAAACCAAAGTACAAAAACAGACCAAGAACCAGCAAGACGTGAAACAAACCTCTTATTTGAAGTGCCAGGACAAGACAAACTCACAATTTTCCAGAGAAACTGAGGAGCTTAAATACAGACTAAACAGGTGAGACACATTAGGATTAATTAATGGGTTGAGACAAACATCATGGTCAGGAGGAAAGTAGGTAAAAGGTGAACACAAACCCACATGTCAAAGTAAGAGCCCAGACACTCACAATGACAGAAAAACAGACAGAACAGAAAACTAACAAAACAAGACATACCAATGTCCATAATGTAACAATCGGATGTTAAAATACATGAATAAATGCACGAACCTGCACTTTATTCTCCATAATGTATATCTGCTAAATTCAGTTTAAAATTATGTTAGTTTATGTAAATTATTATTTCATCAATAACCATTTGATTGCATGTTTTATAGTGCATGAAACACAGATAAATGATGAAGCACAAATACTGTCAAATCATTCAAAATGATGACAAGAGGATGACATCGAAACCAAAAACAGCTGAGTAGTTTAGCTCTAAAAACTGCTGACACACGTAACATTCTAAACAAAACATTTGTGAATAAATGTTGTCATAAGTGTATCATTAATTTGACGATTTGCCTTGTAAGTCAAAGTGCAGTGATATTTTTTTTTTATTTTGCTGTTCTGCAGAATTTCCTATTTTCAGTTTTGTCAAATCACAAAAATGGTAAATGGACTGTACTTATATAGTGCATTTTATACACCTGTTTTATACACATATTCCTCACATTCACCCATTCACATACACATTCATACACCAGTACCTGACCCTACTGGGAGCAACTTAGGGTTCAGTGTCTTCCCCAAGGACACATGTGGACAGCCAGAGGCGGAACGCAAACTGCCAACCCTTCGGTCATTGGGGGACCCACTCTACCAACTGATCAAAAAAAAAAAATCCAAATGAACACAAAAATGTCACAAATAATGTATTGACCAAATGTTACAGTACATAAATCTGTTCAATTAATATTATACAAGAAACTAACAAATTCATTTTGACTAATGCATGATAATTTAATGCTGGAGTGTGTGTTTGGATAGTTTTGGTTTTATTTCTGTCCCTAATGAGAATTCCTTATGTTTCAGTCAGATTAAAAGGTGAAGGTGTAGAAGCTGAACATGTAGAAGCTGAACATGTAGAAGCTGAACATGTAGAAGCTGAACATGTAGAAGCTGAACATGTAGACGCTGAACATGTAGACGCTGAGCATGTAGAGCTGAACATGTAGAACAAGTAGAACATGAACATGTAGAAGCTGAGCATTTAGAACAAGTAGAACATGACCATGTAGAAGCTGAACATGTAGAAGCTGAACATGTAGAACAAGTAGAACATGAACATGTAGAAGCTGAACATGTAGAAGATGAAGATGTAGAAGCTGCAGGTGCAGTGTTAGTGGGTCATGTGACCTTGTGTTTGTGAAGTAAACTTCAGCAGAATGTCTTGTGTTTGTATAATTATCATCCAGACGTTAAAGGCCTCTCATGTCGGGGGGTAGGGGTTGGGGTGGGGGTCTGGGGGGTCTGGGGGGATCGGATCCATGTGTGAAGGCACTTCTCCACCTCAATGTGAACTGACTGTAAACAAACCCAGCCCCAGGAGGCGTGGTCAGGGTTTAAGCCCCGCCCCCCAGATGCTGGTTATTACCCAGCCTCCCTCTGTCCGGGGCCAGTAGAGACTCTACCCGGGATCCGGACACACACAGCCCGGCTCAGATCAGGACACACGCAGACAAAGGACCGGGAGCAAACCGGGACAGTGTGGAGGATTAGGTTTGGGACGGAGCACTGGGAGGGGGACAACCTGGAGCGACCCGCAACCAGCCCTCACAGCTGCCGTCGGCATGAGCCTTCCCTGGAGTCTACCCTGGAGCCCCGGAGCCCTGAGCCTGATGCTCCTGCTTCTGTCAGCCCGCATCCAGGTAGGACCCCCCCAGGACTGGGACCATCCATGTCACTGTGCAATGTGGACTAAAAGTACTTTTACTTACAAATGTGTAGTATTTGTGGTGTTTTGTGTAGTTTTGTGTCCTTTAGCCAGTAGAATCCAGTCTGATGAGTTAAACAGTAAATAAATAGTTTAAGATGTACATGTGAACAGAAGGAAAAAAAGACAAAAGCTTCAAATGTCACGGATTAATAACAAACTTTAACATAATTTATCTGACAACTTCAACTACTACTGACTTTAACATACAAATTCTACAGTAGTATTAACTTTTCATGTACCAGTGTATTCATTAATTATTCAAATACTTGTGTGTTTCTGTCATACATTTAGTCTAGGTTGAATTCAGTTTTGTTTAGTATTTGTACCAGTACTCTATTATAACCCTATTATTACCCTATTATCTAGTATTTCTGCTGTGTAGTATTTTTTACACTAGTATTTCTTCTGCGTAGTTCTTTTACTCTTGTATTTCTGCTGTGTAGTATGTCTCTAGTATTTCTGCTGTGTAGTACCTTTACTCTAGTATTTCTACTGTGTAGTACTTCTACTGCAGTATTTCTGCTGTGTAATAGGTAATAGTTCTTCTCTAATATGTGTACTGTATAGTACTTCTACTATGGCACTTCTACTGCTGTGTATTGCTTCTCTAATATTTGTACTGTGTAGTACTTCTCTAGTAGTTTTGCTGTAGTATTTGTACTGTGTGGTACTTCTACTCCTACTGTGTATTACTTTTCTAATATTCGTAGTGTGTAGTACTTCTGCTGTAGTAGTTGTACATGTCCTTCTCTTCTATGCCCAGTCCACTGTAGTAGTACTTGTACAGTAGTACTTGTAAGTGCTTGTATGTTTCTGCTACAGTAGAACCACTCTTGGTTATGTGCTCATGGTTCTGTTGGTCCAGTTTGTTCTGTTCTGATCCAGTCCAAGGTCTGAAAGTCTGTCAGCTGTTTCCAGATGTTACAGTGTGTATTTGTAGCAGAAGTGGATCAGGTTTCTGTTGAACTGGACTGTGAGTCAGTTGAAAATGTCAGATCAGTGTTGAATCCTTCCTTTCAACTGTTTAACACTGAACATGGGTTTATTCTGTGCTGTTTGTCTTGTAGGTTTAGATGATGGATAATTGTAGTTGTGAAGTACATGCACCAAGATGATCAAATTATTGATCAGTATTTGAATGTAAACAGACTTATAATGACTACAGACAACAGACTATAATGAACATGTTTAAGAGGAAACCACATTTCTACGTGCTTTTCTGGACACTGTCTAAGACAGGTGTTTCACATGTGGTTAGTCTGTGACTGACAGCTGTAATAACCAATCACAGATCAGATCATCGTAGGGGTGCCAAATACAATCCTGTTTTAGATGTATCCCCCTTCCAACACACCTGACGGTCATTATCAGTCTTCTGCAGAGCTGGATGAGAGGTTTATCATTTGAATCAGGTGTGTTGGAAGGGGGGTACATCTAAAAGTTAAAGTTCAGTTAAACCTATCCTGATGTAGTTGTAGTTCACCATTGTATGAGTGAGTATACAATGGATAGGAGTAAAATAGCAGGAATTGTTTTTCTGGACCTTAAAAAGTTTTTTTGACACCGTCATTCGCAGCTTACTTTGAACAAAAATGGCATCTCTTCACTTCTCTCCTCTCCAGAAGATATATAATGGTTTACATGTTATCTGCAGAATAGAGAACAGTGTGTTAAAATTTTTCTTGAAAAATCCTTCTTTTTAAATAACTGTATGGGCATCCCACAAGGGTCCATTCTTGGTCCTTGACTCTTCTGTTCATTAATGACCTACCACTACACTGTTCAGCTGCAACATGTCCACTTTATACAGATATCTATATTTTAATGTATATGCGTGTTGCTTTTTGTACTGTTGTTTTATTTTTCTTCATTTGCTTCCTCTCTGAAAGACCATCCAGAAATGCTCAATGATATATACTCTGTATGCAACACATCAGATTGCTTTTCTATGTTTATTGCACTGTCCCTGACAAATAAATAGATAAATGAAATGGGGAAAAAAGTAGTTCACATTATGTTTTATCTTAAACATACCCTCCTTTCTTTGTTGTTCCTCCAGATCTCCTCAGCTTCAGGACACTTTGAGCTCCAGATCTTATCAATGCAGAACCTTAACGGGCATCTTCAGAGCGGCGCCTGCTGTGACGGGACCCCAGATGCCACCGACCACCGATGCTCGTCCAGTGGATGCAACACCTACTTCCGGGTTTGTCTGAAGGAGTACCAGCTGAAGGTGGCGACGGCCGGGCCCTGCAGCTTTGGCTCGGCATCCACACCTGTCCTGGGAGGGAACACCTTTACGCTCCGCAGTGACCAGAGTGAAAAGGCCAGGATGGTGCTGCCCTTCAGCTTTGCATGGCCAGTGAGTTCATCTGATTTCTTATAATCAGATTACAGGTGTTATCTGATAAGATTTTCAGATTATACAGTTTATATGGTCATTAATTATCTGAAAATGACACAAATCAGATAATAAACAGAGTTTTAGTGTGAATGTAAATGGCCTCAGTAACAGGAAGTTTTATTTTACCATCACTACATATGTATATACTGTGAAAGAGATCTAATAATACCAGGTTTATTGATTATCGCATTTCTGGAGTACATGTAAACGCATCAGATTTGAATATTACAATTATCTGAATATGAAGACTTATTGGATTTTTATGGTCATATAAAAAGGTTCATCCCATGTTCATCCTGCTGCTTTTCAGATGTGGGCCTTTCTTTTTACATACTTCTTTTGTTGTTTGATTTTAATGTAATATTCCAAATAAATAGACAAACAAACTGAAGGTTCAGAGTTAACCCTCTGCAGATGTGGCTGCGGTCTCATGCTGCGTCTGGAGCTCTGTCTGCTTTTTCTGTGTTTGTGCTGTCGCCCTCTGACCCTGTGAGGGATGATAAAAGCCTGATGTCAGAACATTTCTGCGGTCGACCCAGTAACCGTGAAACGAAACCCCGCCTGTGTTTGACAGGATGAGGCCTCTGTTGTTGTTGTGTTTAGGAGGCAGTAGTGTCCATCAGAGGGATTATGGGAAATCAGAATGTGAAGTAGTTCACCCTCAGTCTCTTAGTGGGTTTTAGCTGCAGCGATGACCAAAGCCAATCAATCAATATCAAAGGGGACATATAATGTCCATTTTCCACCAGTGAACACAGTTCCCTGGTGTGTCAGTAACCTGTCTGTCACATGCTTTGGTCAAAATACCACACTGATGCAGACACAGCAGCCTCTTCAACCTGGAGAAACAGACCTTTTTAAAACACTTAGTTTTAGTTAGGGGTGGGTATTTCCAACAACCTTGCGATATGATACACATCCCAATACATGGGTCACGATACGATACGTATTGTGATACATGTGCATCCTGACTAGGGTGACCAGATGAGGTTGGCTGAAATTCAAGATGGGGGGGGGTTGGTGCTGTGCTGATGTACATATAAAAACCAGTAATTCCCAAGCTTGTAAAATTAATGTTATTCAAGTAGGCTATTAAAAGTCTATTAATCAATATTAATGAAATATTAATATAAGCATGCAATAAACCTACAACTGTTACCTTAAAATAGGCCTAATATTGTTGAATGTGGAGACGTGAGAAGTTGAACGATGACACAATATGATAATAATGAAGCTGCGCCTTAAACGTCTTCAAATCTTCATTGATCTATTAGGTGTAACCTCAATATTAATCAAATGCTGCCACAGCAATAAACATAGGCCTAAAAATGTAAATACATTAAAATTGCATTATTGAATGTAGAAAGTAGAAAAATAACACAATAATAAAATGACATGTATAAAACAATGACGTGTAATAGCGAATGTAAATACTGTATGATGAGATAACATAAGTGTTAGGGCTATTTAAATTATTTAGGCTAAATGATCACATCATTTAAATCTGATTTTGATGTTGCAAAGTTCCAGTTAATGACTGCTGGGTGCTGATGCCTTTCAGTGCTGTGGTCGGCTTCGTCCTCGTCCTCATGGTAACTTGTCCTCTCCGCCACGTCGCACCGGTCACTGTTCGCACTTACTGTAGCAATCGAATGGAACTAGAATGTGACAAAGATACAAAATAGATCCATTGTAGCACACATGTCTGCTCACAAACGTTTGAAACATTCGGGGCTGCCTCAGCTGCCTCAGCCTCAGCAGCAGTCAAGCAGTAGAGAAATCATTTAAAATGTTTATCTGGGGATAACAGGTCATTATTTGGTTTAAGTACAATTTTTGGGGCACGTACAGTCAGATTTGGGATTTCGGGACAACAGCTCCCAAATTTTTCAGGATGTCTGGTCACCCTAATCCTGATATTAACAAGATATGTATCCTGATGTTTAAGGCTTATATTTTAAAGAGTTTTAACTTTGGGTTTTTTTTTTTTTACATTTTAAAGAAAACCTCTGTATGACGGGCACGTGTTTATGCATACTTGTTAAGATGTGTGAGTGTTGTACAAGCACAGTTCTGTATCAGTGGCTGTGATGTGACGTTCAGAGAAACATCTCTGTGGTACACTGAACGCACCACGCTGACTCAGGCTGATTCAGGCTGACTCCGCCCCCTGTTTACGCTCATGTTTGAGTGTGAACAGGTTTGGGTGGATGACGATTCTCAACAGGTCAAGATTAAAAGATAGAAAATAATTTTCACTGTCCAGATATATACATATAAAAGTGCATTTGTATCCAGATGAAAGTGATTTATCTGAAAATCAATTAATTTCAATTTGATATGGGTTTTTTTTAAGTAAAGGCTTTTTGTTCTGAAAAAAGAAATTATTAATTTATTATTTTTTCCAAAAAATCCCCAATATAAAATACACTAAAAACATGAATTAAAAACACCATTAATTTAAACAGATACTATTAGTGAGTGATTTCAACCTTGCAAATCAGATATCAGTTATTGGTTGCATCATATAATAACTTATGAAATATTATGTAATATGTCAAGTTTTTGTCTTGTGATGAAAATATAAATACAGATGCTTAATAATGTCATATAGGACAATAAAACACTATGGACACTGTGATAACCCAAGACCTATTTGAAACAACTTGTATTAAGTTTATTTTCAGTTTATTTATTTTGTTCATAATCTGATTTTACATGTCACCAGTCTTATATTATCTGCCTCTTTAACTGAAGATTTGTGCATTTACAGTTTTTGCAGAATTGTCAAATCAAACTCAAATCAATTTTGGATAGTAACAATTTTTGCCATCCCACAAATGTAATAAATTGGTCGATGACTGCTATTACATGTGTAAGATTATTACATTAAAACTTGCACATTTTTCATTACATTTGCAGGTTATTACATTTGTGGGACTTACTATCATCAAACAAACTCAATCATCAAATCATCAAATTGTTTTATATTTTCTTCTTCTTCTGTTTGTGCAGAGGTCGTACACGTTGATCGTGGAAGCCTTGGATTTCAACAACGACTCAGCATCCAGTGGTGGTGAGTGTCAGTGTCCTGCTGAACTAACATGACCTTTGACCTCTGAGTGAATCCATAAAGATGTCAGTGCTGTGGACAAACAGACTGAAGTGACTAGAACAAACACTGGAAGAGTTTTTAGTTAAAGAAACTGCAAATACTGAGCAGGAGTGACGTGGTTTACAACTGAATAACTATAAGTTTAGAGTAAAATTAGATTTTGAAGGTTTGTTTTTTAAGTGTTTAGTTAGAAAAGGTAAATATAAAAACTGTTCATCCTACTAAGTACAGCATTTATGATCTATGTGAAAGATTAGTTTGATAGTTACATTATTATTTAAAAAAAACTATGAAATATACAAAACAACTTTAACCAAAAGTAATTGTAATCGCAATTTTCTTGTATAATTTGTCCATAGACATTTAATTTCTGAGTATAATACTTTGACGCAAGAATAATTAATCAGAAAAAATGCTAATGAATTCCAGTGGATTTAGGAAAAAGTATGTGTTATAATAAAGCCTTAATTTTTATTAGAGCTCTGTAAATCAGTCTTACAACAGCCCAGATGTGTCTCATTCAGAAAACAGGTAGTAAACAGTGTGAGCGAGGTGAGTGTTGGCTCTGTGCTGTATTTGGCATCCCTCAGGGAACCATTATAGGCCCAGTGTGAAGTCGGCTGACTTCAGACCAGCTGGACTCCAAGGGCCCCGAGCTTCAGCCCTAATATGAAATTGTGGCTGAGGGTCGATCTGCGAAGTCGAGGTTGTGCAGTTTGTTCAGCGGCTAAAAGGTTGAAGCTGAAAAACAGCCATGAAGTCTGATGAATCCAAAACAAACATTGACCCTACAAGTGAAGTCCTGAAGACACGTGGAATGAACCAACACTGGAATCATTCTGTTAGTGATGAGAGAAAGCCAAATGAAGAATAATAATCTGATGCAGTTCATGAATTTATCGGTAAATGTATATATATATATATATATATATATATATATGTACATACAGGGTGCGCTTTGTCAAAAAACCACAGGGGGGATGTTTTTTCTTTCACAGAAAAAAGCTTGCGTTGGATGTTCTGACCCTCATTCCCACACAAATAATGTAAATTAGGCTCAAATCACTAAACAAACATTTAAAATCAATAGTTTTCTCCAGTGGTTCACTTCATGTGGTCTTTTCTGCTGCCCATGTGCGAGGGTACGGTACAGCGGTGCCCCCGGGACCGGGGTTCAGTTCTCTCTCCCCGGTCAGGTCAAACTGAACACATGAGACCCGTCTCCAGATGGACCACGAACCTGGACCTCCCGCCTGATCTGGCTTTTTCTCCCGTCGGGTGGGGACACGAGCATGTGTCCCCACCCGGCACTTGAGATATCACTTGGTGATGTCTCAAGTATTCATTGAGTTATGGCAAGATATGTTTCTGCGGACACACACAGATACACACACAGACAAAGATACACACACACGGTGATTACAATAATCTCTCCCAACCAATGTTGGGTGAGATTAATGAATACTTGAGATATCACCATGAAATTATATGGGTATATACATATAACTAATGCACATCAGATGCAATGATCCATTTGAGTAAAGGTCAAGGTTTTTACTAAACAATGTGGAATGAAGATTTCTACAATTCTCATAATTGGTGTTATCACCTGTGATCAATAGTCTTTGAGATCTCAGGAGGTCAAAGGTGACATGTCGCAAAATTAACTTATGTAACTCTGTTTGTGTGTGTCAAACATAGACATATTACGCTATAACTTAATCAATACTGAATATATTTTCATAATATTACATGCACCGATGCATATATACAGATAATGAAATTAACAATCTTGCAAAAGGTCAAAGGTCAAGGTCGCATTTAGCAGAAAGGTCAAAATCACATTATTGGCTCTAATTCAAGAACAGGTTGTCATAGAAACTTGAGATTGGCACAAAATAAGGGCGAGATTAGGCATTCTCTGAATACTTGTTAAACATGAATATTTTTGGGTGTAGGTTTCCACCAGAGCTGTGATGATGTGCTGTTGCTTGAGCTGAACTTCAGAATGGTTTTCATCGATGAAGTGTCAGGTTTGAATATTTGCTTAAACCTCCCAGATGGATCAGATCCAGCTGCTTTTTCGGGGTTAACTGTTCCATTCTTGCTGCCTCTGTGCTATTTTCAGCACCTTTCCTGTTTTCCGAGTTAATGTGAAGGGTCACAGTTTGGTCGTAGGACACCGCCATTGCCTCCGCCTCCTCGCAGGTTTTTTGTTGCGCTGCCGGTCGACGAAACAGATACCATCACCTCAGGCCAACCACACTTTAACTGCAGATAGTGAAATACCGCAACCTCTCCTCTGGAATATTCCATCAACTTCAGCCTGTAATGCAGGGGTCACTAACCCTGGTCCTCCACATCTACTATCCTGGTAGTTTGAGGTGTATTTATCTTCCAGCATACCTGACAATCACTGTCAGCTTCTATGGAGCTGAATTATACGCTGGTCATTTGAATCAGGTGCATTGGAAGAGGGATACATTTAAAACACGGAGGATGTGGGGCCCTTGAGAACCAGGGCTGGTGACCCCCATGCATGCTGAGAACATTTAATCAGTTTTTAACTTGTAGTTTAGTTACAATTGGTTTAAAGCAGCCTCGTTCAGTTAAGTTTCAGTTTTTATTGGTTTAGTTTGAATGAATGAATAAGTGATTTGTTTATTTACTTATAAAACACACAATACAATCACCAACAAAGGTAAACGCTTAAAGCAAACTGAACAACAGAAAAACAAAACAACATGTATACTATGATACAAAAAAAGGCTTAACACAGTTTTTGTTTCCCACATCTGAAAGGAGTGGAGTCAAACACTGAGCTAATTCACCCCTTTATTACAACACTCAAACTATACAATCTACATTAATACAACAGGTATAAATGTCAATCAACATAATAATTAAAAAAAATAAAAATAAATATATATATATATATATATATATATATATATATATATATATATATATATATAATTCTACATCATAATCCGTTACAAGTGAAAATACAATATCTATCTATCTATCTATCTATCTATCTATCTATCTATCTATCTATCTATCTATCTATCTATCTATCTATCTATCTATCTATCTATCTATCTATCTATCTATCTATCTATCTATCTATCTATCTATCTATCTGTCTGTCTGTCTGTCTGTCTGTCTGTCTGTCTGTCTGTCTGTCTGTCTGTCTGTAACAATATAACAAAACTGACAAACAGTTATGTCACACTCAGAGAAATGTTCATTGGAAGTTGTGACCTTATATGTGCAAATGTTGTGATGTAACTAGTTATAAAACATAACAAATTAAGAAGGAGTTAAAACAGTTTGTAGAAATCCATTAAATTTTTGCCCAAATTAATCTAAAGATAGTTTTGCAGCACCTGGAGGGTTCTAATTCAAACTGTATGAACTATTCGGTTCCAAATACACAAATAAATGAACCACAAACTAATAAAAGTGGGTTTAGATAAATATGGCCCCTTTAAACTAGTTCTGTAACTATATAAACAAGTGAAATGAACTGTAAAACCAAGTGTAACCGTAGAGCGACCAGTTGACCTGTTGACCCCTGTGTTGGTGACAGGTCAGTGTTGGTCACATACACCTGTTTCAAGGATTCAAGGATTTTTATTGTCATCCCAGGTCACTTTGTAGGTACGAAAGTTGTACTTGGGTCCATGATCGAGCCATGAATAATTATAGAAAAAGTTTAAAAATATGAACACAGTATAAACAAAACATATACAAAAAGTAAAAAAAAAATAAAGTAATAAAATAAAAATAAAACTGGAAAAGAGATCAGAAACTGAGATCAGCACAGTGAGGTGGTTAATGCGGCGCAGGTGTGGAGGTGGAGGTGTTATACAGGCTACAGTTTATCAGAGCGACTGCTTCAGGAAAGAAGCTGTTCCTGAGCCTGGTGGTTTTGCTCTGGATGTTCCTCAGCTGAACCAGATCATAGGTGGGGTTGGTGGAGTCCTTCATGGGGGATGTTGCTGATGTGTTTTGACCCTGGTTGTTGCAGCCGTCAGTGTGGGGTCACTGATCGAGAAGGCGGTCCACTCAGGGATGATCAACCCCGGTCGACAGTGGCAGCTTCTCAACCACAACGGTGCCGTGGCCCAGTTCCACTTCCAGCTGCGCCTCAGCTGTGACGAACACTACTATGGCTTCGGATGCAACAAGTTCTGCCGGCCGAGAGATGACTTCTTCGGCCACTATGAGTGTGACCACAACGGGAATAAGACGTGTCTGGAGGGTTGGTCGGGTCCAGACTGCAACACTGGTGAGGACTCATCTAATTTAAGCAGCTTCTACTGAGCTGCAGAACCTGGACTAGGGCTGCACGATATTAGCAAAAACTGACATTGAGATTTTTTCAACCCTGTGATATACAGTATATTGAAATATGAAAAAAATCCTCAGGAGTAAATAACAGCTGTGTGGTGCCGACGCAAATGGTCAAACAGATTAGTGGATGATGCTGAACATACGTTTCAGTGTCATCCTTCTTATAGCTGAAATGATGAAATAAAATTAATAATTAATTAATTAAAATATAAATAAATGAATGAATAAATAAATAAATAAGAACACTAAATAAAAAATAAATAAAAATTTAAGATAAAATAAAATAAATGAATGAATGAATAAATAACACAACTAAATAAAACATTTAAAAAATACATAAAATAAAAGTAACTGAATATTTAAGAAAATATGTATAAAATAAATAATAAAAAAAATACAAATATATACAGTGCAGTGCAGTGGTTAGCACACGTGCCTCACAACAAGAAGGACCCTGGTTTGAATCCCACACCAGACCTTTCTGTGTGGAGTTTGCATGTCTACCCCGTGTTCGCGTGGGTTTTCGCTGGGCACTCCGGTTTCCGCCCACCATCCAAAGACATGCACTGAATTGTTAATTGGTTAATCTAAATTGTCCATAGGTGTGAATGTGAGAGTGATTGTTTGTTTATATATGTTCAGCCCTGAGATGAACTGGTTTCTCATACAGGGTGTACCCCACCTTCGCTCATTGTAGCTGGATTAGGCCCCCAGTGACCCCCGCGACCCTCGTGAGGATAAAGCGGGTTCAGGTGACGAGACGAGACGAGACTAATATATACAAATGAATACAAAAAACTTTATAATAATTGCAGGACTTGCAATGTCAATGCTCAAACAATATATTGTGCAGCTCTAACCTGGATTGAAGTATTTACTGGGCAAAAGGGTTTTTCCTTCTACATTTAGTGTAGTCTCTGTGTCTCTGGTTCTTTTCAGCGATCTGCAGACAAGGCTGCAGTATGACTCATGGATCCTGTAAAGTTCCTGGAGAATGCAAGTGAGAACGCAAAACACATGTTATTAGTGTGGTTGGAGGTTTCAGAAGCACAGGGGCATTGTGGGTAACAATGTGTCTCTGTAGGTGTCTGTATGGATGGCAGGGTGAATACTGTGACCAGTGCATCCCTCATCCCGGCTGCGTCTACGGCGGGTGTGTGGAACCGTGGCAGTGTCTCTGTGACACCAACTATGGAGGACAACTGTGTGATAAAGGTACATGAAGCGTCTGACACCGTAAGGAACACAAACCGACTGAAGCTGCTGAGAACTTCCTTCAGCAACTACTCTTGAGCTGTTTGTGACAATCTGATGCAATCATTTGTGACAACCTATCTTCCACCCAGCAACTCTACCGGGCCGCTCTCGAATACTTACCTCTCGAGCAGGAACTTTGTTGATTACTGTAAAAGTTCTGGAAGTCGGCCCTGTTAAAACAGCCCAGTCAGTGGAAACACACGCAAACAAGTTCCTGTAAAATGGTCTGGAAGTTCCGATAGATTTAGGTCAAAATCTATACACACAAAATGCAGAATTGAAAGACCATGGTGCTTATTGGAAGCATATATATATATATATATATATATATATATATATATATATATATACATATATATATATATATATATACATATATATATATATATAAAGAGAAAAGTTAACATATACACATATGATGACATAAAATTGAAGAACTCAAAATAGTAATAATTAAAAAATCCATTTTAAAAAATGGAAAAAAAAAACGTAAATATATAAGAAAAATAACAGAAAAGTAACCACCCCCCCACCCAAAATAAAAGTTTGACCTTTATTGTGAACTTTGACCTAGAGTCTTCAAATGTACATATACATACATATATTGGACAGGGTGATGATGATGTGACTGGTGGACGCTGTTGTGTTTTCCTCTTTCAGATCTGAACACGTGTGGAACGAAGCAGCCGTGTTTGAACGGAGGAACCTGCAGCAACACAGGACCTGACAAATACCACTGCTCCTGCCCCAACGGCTTTTCTGGGGTCACCTGTGAGAGAGGTGAGGGAGCAGGGCCTCACAGCCAGGGGAGGTGACACAGAGCAGGGGATTAAACCCACCCAGCACTCTGCCACTTTAATGCTAAACTTCCTTTTTACCTTTTTATCTGTGTGTTATTGTTTTATTGTCTTACATTTTTTAACTATATTAGATTGAGTTATTTTATCCTGTATTATCCTGTGTTTTACATTTACATTAAGCACTTTGATCTTATTTTATATTTTTGTAATGTGCTACATAAATACATTTTGATTGATTGACTGACAGTAAAAGGTCCAGTTCAACCCATGGAGTGGATTCACAATCAAGGATGTTCAGGTTCCACATTCAGACTAATATGATCTGAAGTGAATCAGACCAGTAAAATAATAATGTAACAAGTGAGTGGTGCCAGAAACAATAAACTCCACCCCCAACACACGCATTTCCCTATCTTTTATAATTGCAAAAACACATTTTTGGTGACTGTGGCCTTGACTTTTGACCTACATTTACCAAAATGTAACCCTTATAGGCATATGATGACGTTGGGGTGATCAGATCATGTGACATCTTTAAAGTTCCAGAACAAAAAAACTCTTCATATGGAGGTCTGCCATCATCTTTACTGGAAAGTGCAGATTTAAAAAAGTCTCCCAGTTTTCATTTGTTGTTTATAGACCATGGAACCATGTTGCCTAGATTCTTTCTTGAGTCTGTTTGCTCATGTAAACAAACCCATAGTAAAAATGAGTGAAATAACAGCAAAAAACAGCTAAAGTGATCAATAAAAACCAACAAAATGAATAATAAACCAACAAATTAATAAGTAACATGAACAAATTAAGACATAACCAGAACAAAATTAAAGACAAATAACAAAATAAAAAAACTAAATGTTGAAAAATTCAGGGAGAGCAGACCTCCGCCAAGGCTTGATATTGCGTCAAATGACGTCAAAATGTTACCCCATTGGCCAGAGCCAGGATGCGAACCACCGTCATTGGATGACCCGCTCTACCAACTGAGCCACAGCCACCACAGTAAAAATATAACAATAAAAAAAGCTTGAATTTTTTGGAATATTTTAACTAAACCATCCATTCAGAACGTGTCAGTGCTGACACATCAGGGCTTAAAGGGTTCAAAAGGAATTCAATTCAATTCAATTCAAATCAATTTTATTTATAAAGCCCTAAATCACAACAAAATCGTCTCAGAGGGCTTTACAAAAACATAATCAACTACAGAAATACATGAAAAGTCCCAGGCATCCCCTGTCCTTAGACCCTCCTTCTCGGCAAGAAAAAACTTCCAAACCCAGTGGGAAAAAGAAGAAATCTTGAGGAGAATTATATGTAATCATGGTTAATCAAAATTAATCCACAGTAACCCTGTGATTAATCTGATTAGAAATTGTAACCTTTTGACAGCCCTACCCATCCAGCATGTCCATGTGTCCCTTCTTACACTGAACTAAAATGTTTTTGGAACCATTGACTCAGAGTCACCGACACATTATTTTAAACACCACAAACGCTGCTGCTTTTTAAATCCTTCCTGCTGCTTGATCTCCTTCATGTGGTAAGGAAAAGCCAGGTCAGGGGTTAAAGGTCAGGGGTCAGCTGAGTATTTACACCAGGGAGGTAAAGGCTGGTGCACGGTGTTTCCTGTCGTCTTTGTTCTGTGTTGTTCTAATGTTCTGGTTCTGGTCCCAGTGGATCGATCCTGTCGGTCCAAACCCTGTCGCAACGGAGGAAGCTGCTCTGAAACGTCTCAGGGTTTCGAGTGTCTGTGTGCTCCTGGATGGACCGGACTGTCCTGCTCCATCAGTAAGACTGTCTGACCTTTGACCTTGTGATGAGGCCTTGGAATGAGTCCGTCTCATGAGTTTGTCTCCTTTTGTGTCAGATGTGGACGAGTGTCAGAGGAACCCCTGCGCCCATGGGGGAACCTGCCAGGACCTGGTCAATGGCTTCAGGTGCATCTGCCCCCCCCAGTGGACAGGGAGGACCTGCCTCATAGGTGAGACCTGCACTGTCCAATCACATTTCTCCTTTTACATTTTCATTAAAGTCTTGTCAGCCTCAGAACAATTAAAGTTGAACTGTTGGCAATTTAACTGTAGTTTCAAAGAAATCTCAGTTTACATGTACAGCAAGGGAATCAAATTATTGTTGGACTCACAGACACGAGATGGTCCTACACATGCTATTGCATTAGCATTCGTCCAGGTGGCACCAAAGAAGAACGATGAGTAAAAAAGAAGGTGCCAGATTTGAAGCAGCACAACACCCAGTGAATATATGGACCACAACCATGAACATATGGACCACAACCATGAACACATGGACCACAACCATGAACACATGGACCACAGCCATGCAGCAGCTCAGTATATTTCATATGTACTGTAAACTCTGATTTATTACAGCAACATACATGTTGTAATGGTGACTCTGTTCACTTCCTGAAGGGGGCGTGTCCAGGCCAGTCAGTAGTGGAGCTAAGGTTGACAGTGTTTACATGTGTGGAGAAGCTCCTTTAGAACCACATTATCTGACTTGGTTATTTCAACTTGTAAAACTCAAGTTCCATTAGATTATAGTCTGACATAACTTTGAAAACTTTGATATTACCTGGACTAAGGTAATCATTTGGATTTCTCTAAGTGCATGTAAACATAACACCACCATCCACTTCCTGTCTGGTGTGTTGTTGGCTCATGGTTCAGCTCAGCACTGGAGGTCGGTACTCCGTCCTTGGCCTCCTTCCTCTGGGATTCTGGTGGTTTTCTCTAATCTCCAGGACCATCCCTGGATGAATACTTGTGGTCTGGAGGCTTTGCGCTCTGGGACGCCTCACCGCAACGTTAATCCGCCACTGACCACCAGCCACATGCTCCTCGTCCTTCGACTCACCGCCAACTGCGAAACATCCGCTGCTCTCGGTAACCAAAGACCTCACATTTATCCCAGTTATTGCTCAGTTTACTTCGCCACCTGGGGCTATTTGTTCCATCTGCTGGGACTCCGACCTTTGACCCCTGTTTGTTCAGTTAAGTGGTGGAACTTGTTCCATTGTAAAGTGGTTTAGGTGAAGAAAAGACATTTTCCCTCATTTTCTCGTCTCATTTCCTTTCACTCCCATCATTAATACAAGAGCTGTATCCATGGCAACCAATGTGGGCAAATGGAACCAGATGCTGAGGCCTGATAACAATTTATTGAACCGGTTAATTATGGACAATAAAAACCGAGAGACGTGTTGGTTCTGCTCTTCAGATGTGGAGGACAGCTCCTGGACTTTTACTGTCATCAACAAGAAAGTAGTTTTACAGTTTTAAACCAGTCACTGTCAACATGAAGCATTTTATTAAATGTAGAATTATTACAAAGTCAAAGTAGATAATGATGTAAAAATACATAGTGCTAAAGAGCACATAGTGAAGATGATAAACTATGCCAGTAGTCATTTATACAAAAATAAAACACATTTATACAGTGTAGTAATAATAATACAATATAATATATAAAATAATAATGTCACTTG